>SNQJ01S0124574.1:46192-65332 GCA_010110895.2 Picea sitchensis | reverse complement strand
CACCTTGGCTTTTCCCGATGGTAAACCTCGTACAGCTCCTGTCCGATCTGACGGTGGACGGGTTTTCTGAATGAGATCCAACGGCTGTGGATCTCTGTCTTCCTTCTCCTCTGCGAACTCCCGTATCTTGAGATTTGCCTTTGCTGTGCGCGTTTTCTTCAACGTTGTTCCTCCTGAGCTTTCACGTCTGACTCCCCAAGGGATTTTTATCCTTCTTATCCTAACATCTTCACTGTTGTACTTGCCATCAATGACAAGCATCCGCTACTTGGTAAACATTTGCCAACACAAACCTGTACTGTAATCTGTAAAGGAATGTGAGAGGGAAGACGAGGTCCAGTTAGTATACCCCAATCAAAATGGATGGCTTCATTACTTGGAGGAGGTTCCACGAGAGAAGGAGGAATGTCGTTCAACATGGTAGATTCTGTATCAACGATAAAAACGTGGGCCGTATCGTGTTTACTCTCAAGCGGGAGAGTAGGATCGACCGATGGAGAGATCAGATCGACCACTTGGGTTTCATTCTCCAACGAGAGAGTGGGATCGACCGAGGATGGGATCAGATCAACCACTTTTTTAACGCTCTCTAAAGGGAGAGTGGGATCGACCGAGGATGGGATCAGATCAACCACTTTGTTAACGCTCTCTAAAGGGAGAGTGGGATCGACCGAATATGGGATTAGATTGACCACTTTGTCAACTGGTTCAATGAAGGATGTGACCAGATTGACGACATGATCAATTGGACTGACCAACGATGGGTCTAGAGTGATCATTATATCAACTACAGGGGCTTGAGAGAAAACTTACGATAAGTAGTTGGAAGTTGAGGCTGTGAAACAGTCATGTCTTCCAGTAATTTTGAGGCTTTGTCCATATGAGGGAAAAGGTGATTTAGATGACTCCCTTTGCATAACATACACATGAACTTGACTCTAATTTTCTTCTTCCCAACGATATCATGACTAGTTGACGAGAGGTCATCAACATGTTGTTCAGAGGCTGACGACATGGGTTGGGTGTGTATACCATACTTCTATAACCTTGTATAGACTAGAGAAATCCTTAAGAAGATGGCTACCCTTACAAAACCTGCAAGGGTACTTGGGCTTACGAGTTGTTTGGGTGATCTTTACATCATCAACACTCCCAGCATGATTAATAGTAACTGGTTGTTTTCCAACATGTTTAGTAGTGGTTGGAGGTTTTGATCCTTTCTCATTTTTCTTCTTCTTATTCTTCCTTTTCTTCTTCTTCTTATTCATCGGGTTACTAGCTTCATAACGTTCACTCGGTGAAGAAGATGAAATGGGAGAAGAGCTTGCAAGTGAAGAAGGCGAAGAAGATCTTACTCGTGAAGATGGTGAATGATCAACATGAGGTTGGTGTTCTTGGGGGGATGTGCTTTTACTACATTTGGGATTACCTGAGTGGAAAACAACCACACCTGCAATCCAATCATGAGACTTGGAAGGCTCAAAGTAGTGATGTGAGGAGGACCAATGTTTCCATAAGAATGAAAAGAAAAAGGTTCCCCTAGAACAGGGGTTCCTTCATTGGTTATTTCAGGAATTGACACTATATAAAACAAATCCAACCCAGAGTCTTCTAGGGAAAACAAACAGCACACGCTAAAAATCTAGGAAGCAAGCAAACAAACAAAACCTTCTGACAATGAGCACACTAGTTGGTGACGCAATCCAACATCGTGAGAATAAATGTAAGAAGGGGCTAAGATAGATCAGGTGGAAAAGTTATGTTGACGACCTGCTTAATGGACTTACACCCTGGTGCAAGCTCACACACATAAACATGGGTATACCCTCCAAGGAGCCTGAGTGAGTTTGGACAACGTCGATTCCAGGTACTGTGAAGACTTACCCCTCCACAATCACCTCTTGTAAGGAACCTAAAGAGATAGGCCACTAAGGCTACCAATTACTACAATAATGCCTGGGGAAACAGTCAACAGTCTGATCCACGTACAAAGGTAGGGTATCTATCCTGAAATCAACTCGAAAGGCTTCCACTCATAATTGTGGTTATACCTTCAAGCGACCCCCATAATATGTGCAATCTCTACACCAAGACCAAAAAAGCAGGGTGAGGAACTCTGTCAGTCTTAATGCGACCTCGTGATTGACCCTTGTGTGAGAAGGGATTCCCAGGACAAAATGTAGTAAGTGGATTTAAATCTCCCTATCACATGATACTATGTTTGTTTGCATCTTTGGAAAGTTATCTTTCACACCTATTCCAAAGCCCTACAACGAATCTAATGTAGGTTCGCTACCAGAAAATATAAAATGTCTAATCGAGTTTTATAAGCCATTTATTTTATCATTGTTGTTACTCAATAGGAAAATGGCGTGAACAATATGGTGTTTTGACTAACTCAAAAGTTATGCAAAGAGATGAAGATGCAATATTTTCATTTTGATGAAATCTATGCTACGAGAAGGAGAAAAAATTTACCATTCCCATATACACAATGTCCCAAAATATATTAAACTCATCAATATCAAGATTCTCAAGAAATGAGAAAAATATACTGTACAACAATGCATGATTCATGGCCCCCCAATGAATCATAATTTAAGACCAATTTTTTTTCAAAATTTAAGACCAAAAAATGCCAAGAATCATGCAATTTGCTACTTCAAATGCAAGGATGCCCCCAATCTAATATAAAGCAAGAAATTAAATATTTTTTTTTCAAAAACTTCACTAAAAGCAATAATGAACTTTCTTAAAACAAAGAAACCCAAACTAAAAGGTTTCTTTTAAAGCGAACTATTCAGAAGAAATTTTATCTTTCCCTGAACAATCCTAAAGAAAACAAACACTTTGTAATTGAAAGACACTCAAAGCAAGAGACTAATCCTTCAAAACCAAACAAAGAAATGATAGCTAAAAGAAATTCAAAGAATGTCAAGCAGACTGTTAACAGATCAATATAGGCTCCAAAAGTTCAATCTAGTTGATCAAAGAAAAATTGGGCATCAAAATATAGGAAAGCCTAATTCCAAACAAAAAATTCAAATGGGTTTGCAGCCTAGCTATAGGGTGCGGTGCGAAAATCATTGGAGTTCGCAAGATGGAAATAGGTAGGGTGCAAACATGTCACATTGGATTACACACTAGGGTGTGAAACCGAGGGGTTTTCGTAGGTTGTAGACCAGAACAGTGCAAGGCTACTTGAAATCAAAGAAAATTTGGAAAAGGACAAAAGAGTATAAGTGAACTTTCAGATCCAGAGAGTCTAGAAGGATCTCCCATAGACTCAGAAACAAAAAAACAAGCAATCAAAGCATGGGAAACTAGACTAACTAGGAAACAGTCTGTCCCCAGTATGGTCGCCAATTTTGTTATTGGATAAATCGGTAGGTGCAGACACTAATTGATCTCCCTAGATCCACCTAGATCTAGAACAAAACACACTAGAACATGACGCTTTCCTCAAGTTTTAAATATTGAATTTAATAACTAAAGAGTGATAGGTGACATATCGTTTAAACATCGCTTCCTCTTGCCATCGCCACCCTAGCTTCATTCCAACACTCGTACAATGATGATCTTACAAAAGAACTCAACCAACCAAAGTGATAGTAATAACATCAACTCAATATAGATCTATGTATGTGATCAAGGAATCCTACAATAAAACACAACAATATTTATAGGAAAGAATCATATTACTGTATCATATTAAATGTGAAAGAGAGATTACAACCATGACCTTGATTTCGTAAGGTCCCTTCCAACTTTCCTTCATTCCCCACACACTTCCACTCCAAGAATTCTGAGAGCGTAGATCTGATAATATTCACAATCTATCTTGACAAAATGGCTCATCTAGCCAAGCTAAAGCTCAAAAGCTAATCTCATCCAAGCCAATCCCCAAAAGCTTAAAATTTTCCATGAGAGATCCTCTCCTTTTATAATATGAAGAGGCTAAGGTGAGGAGGTTAGGATGATCCCACCAAATCATGAAAGCGAGTAAGATCCAAATCATTCGAATGCTACCTCACCATGTAAGTTTCTCCTTCTAGAAGAAACGAGAAGATGCTCGGTTTTCCCATGTATGAGCATTCTTGCACCCTACTTATAGAGCAACCTGTGAACCTCTCGCAACCTAGCTATGGTGCAGCATGTGAGAATGAGGCATTCTCGCACCCTAGCCATAGTGTAGCATGCAAAAATAATCTTTAATAGGGTTGTCATAAAGGAAAATGCAACTTCTTTTCTCAGGAAAAGTTCTTCTCCCTTCTTTCTTCAGGAACTCAAGCTACTGACCCCTCTGAAGGCAACATATAGGTTTACATCATTAACAGTCATAGGGATGGCAAAAATAATGTGTAACACCCCCTCATGGATCTCTATTCCCAGAGGTACAGAGTTATAAATAAAACTCTCCACAACTTCAATATTGAGTTGCTTTGGATTCTTATATGGGCCCAATATCCTCTATTCTCACTACAAAATATATCTTAGTTCTTTATCCACAATGCTTAAACCTCGGGGCATATCCTCTACATGACCAAGCACTTGAAACTCTGAACTTGTCTCTTGAGAGCTTAAATTCCAAGTGCTCATCCACATACGACCACAGAATGGAACCAAGGGTTTATCGGATGTCAGACCACCAAATTACTTTCTACCATTGCAAGCTAACTCCCTTCTCGTCATGATCTGGTGGGAGATAAAATCGCATTCGTTTATCAACTAAAATGATCAACGGTGAATGCAAAGGACCTGACTGTTGTTGATCTCATGACTTTACTCTGGACCATCGATTTGTCCCTCACACAAACTCCAAACAAGTCATGGGTCCCCACGGAACACTGAGTACCTTGGAACCTTCTCTTCCATGTGTCTCTCTTTGTGTGTAAACTTTTATGTCAGCATGATATATGTCAGGCACCGGATCACCGAAGGTTCTAACTCACAAAGCTCTCACATGACCCTGATCCGGTATCACATGGAATCCAATCACATAGACCTGTTGATGTGGATATGCCACATGTCAATGTTGACGAGGCTTCCACGTGTCACCTTAATATGTGACTTTCACATGATCCAATTTCCTAATGGAACCGGAGATGTGTCACTTCCTTAATGGTTCATGTGTCACCCTCTAAGTGGTTGCATACATGTGTTGATGTATGTCAATATAAGAATATTAGACTTCTTCCTATGATTTCTCTTTCCCTGATCCGATCGGATATGTTAAATCTTGATCACCTTATATGAGCTATGATGTAAGGAGGGTCATTGAGATTTCTTTCAATATTCAATCCTCATCGTTGGTTTTGTAGCCCAATGCTCGAACACACCAAACTTCACGTCCAATCTTCTCACACCACGTGTAACAGACCTTCAACTTGTCATATTTCAAGACTTCATGGAACATTTCCTAACTCGATATGACAGTTACTGGTCGATTTGATCATGAGATGGAATATTGTTTGGTCCAGTCTAGTGGACATCGAACTATCAGAGTCTTCACACTTCTCTTCCTTCGTATGATTCTGGTCTGATGAAGATCGACGATTAGTATTGATCCTGATCAGATATAACGATTCATGTCTATTCCTCTTACAACGTCGTCCTTTTATCATCGATCATTCAATGATGATTTGGTATCGTTGATCTCTGCACTTGATCAACGATCTACGGTCCTCGTTTCTCCTGATTGGTAAGAAGTTTTTTCTAGGTTGTTTTCTAAGAAATTTGAGTCGATTCCTTCTCTTATGCGATCACACTCGTTGCACCTACACACACACGACTCCAAATATGAACTACAATCACTTGTTTGTGATACCTACAATTCAATCTCACCTATAATATGGAGACATATAATTCTTGCAAAGAATAGGGTTTTCAATCAACTCCACTTAACACTCAAAACAGAGTGATTCCATTACTCAACCGTACATATAGTGTACATAGGGTTACATAAGGTCTCTCTATCTTGATGGAATTTCACACTCTGGATATATTATCTTGATTCTCTATTCAATTGGCCACTCTCCTTGGCGTGTTATACATTCATTTGGCCACACCTCATGCCCATAGGTTTACAATTATAATGAACAAGGATTTTGAAACTATAATCTGTTTCAAATCCTAAAAACTCTCATACAAATCCCTAGGATCCTCTAGATCCACCAAATCCTCATTCTAGATCCACAATACATTCAATAGAGATACAACCAACCCAAGGGTCTCTCTAATTCCTCACAAGTCTCGAGAACTAACTCAATTACAATGTGTTCCACAGTTAATAGAATTTTTTTAGAATTCCTTCAAACACGAGAATTTTCATCAATTACACAATTAAACTCAAATAAACCAAAGACCCCTTGGTTATTCAAACATGCTTGATTTCATAGGCATGATGATATTGCATCAGGAACCAAGAGAAACAACAAGAAATCTAGAGCTTCCAATACCGAAGATAAATTTGAAACTCTTTTTTTTTTTTTTTTTAGAATGCATTGAAAGTAGTTTGAATCAAATAGTGAAAGATTGAGACGATCAATAGAATGAAATTACATACCTAAAATTTCTCCTCTGTAGATTTGTATGTGGCCTATGATGATCCCTTCCAAATTTGGCTCTTCGAAAAAACTTTAGCCACTCCAAAGTCTTTGTTGGTAAATATTTCTTGTACAAATGTCCTCTCTAAATTTTGCCAAAAGAATGAAAGAATGAATAGTGTTTTCTTTTATAAACACATACCTTTTGAAAAATGAAATTCCTACTCATTTTTTTGTTGTATATTTTATCCCATTGATGATAAAAATGAGTGTTTTTTTTTTTAATTTACCTTTTCAGTGCATTATACAATTGGTTGTGAACTGATGTGTTAAAAATCATCCCAATGCATGTTTTACGTAAAAACTCACCTACAAAAACGTACACATTTAAAAAATGATTTTTTCATTCGGTTTTATCGTTGTAAATCAATGCACTACACATTTTTAAGCACCCTTGTGTGCTTGTTATGTAAAAAGGCACCAAACCCAATTTTGTTGACAAAATAGAAATGTAAACCTATGCAATAATTTTTTTTGCATATTTTATTTGCAAAGGCACTAACGGAGGTCGCACTTCGGTGCTTTTCATAATTTAGCGCACTGGTCCCTTTTTATGTATAGACACACTAGTGCATCAATAACTAATTAAGAGAACCAATAACGTTTAAAATCCATTAGAAATTATGTTTGAAGTTAGATTGTTATATGCTTCCCAAACTTTATTTTAGGAATTCATTCATGTATTGATGATGGTTTTGGCTCAAATCCAAGGAAAAAATGTTATAATATCAAATGGACAATTCTTCATATTCAAGTTCATTCCAAATCATTGTAAGTTCGCCAAATTTCCCCTATCATTTGAAGTTAGTATAGATTTATTTATAATTAATTTATTTGAATGATTTATATTATTTATGCATGTGCATTTGAATATTTGTTCATTGAATTTTGTAGGATCATGATTCAATATTGAGTTCAAATGCCCAAGATATTCCACTAGTCCAAAAATGTTGCAAGCTCTTATTAGGAGATATATACTTCAGACAAATGTTTGATGAAAATAGATAGTTGTTTTACCTTGCCAATTGTAACATGCCATCTTCCAACAACCATCCTCAGTCAAGGGTATTACATTGTGAATTGGATCTCTTTTATGACACCCTAGTAGTATGTGATTGTTCAAAGTTTAAAGGGTTGGAGGAGAACCCTTAAATTGTCACATTGTCCCATTATATTAATGATCAACTACCCGAAGTTGGGAGTCTTATACCTCCCACTGCGATGGATAATTGAATAGATGATATAAAAAATACACATAGGAACAATTCCATATTCTCCTTATTTGAAAAGTTGGAAGCAAGATCAACTAAGTTTCATCCTAAATTGAATAACTTGGTTCCTTCTATTGAGTCAATGAAGAGTTCTAGTAAGCCAAAGTATGATATCAATACTACCCAAAACATGTCTGCTAGGAGATTCATAATGTTGTATGAGCTAAGAGAAAAAATGTCCATGTACAGACCAAAGTTAGTTCAATTGCTGGAAGGTATTGACCAAAATTTGGTCACCTATATATTCCCTCAACTGGAATAATAATAAAAAAATGATATCAGAAGGTGAAATTGTTTTAAGTATTATAAGTTCCTTGTATATTCCTCGGACTCAGCTTTGACACACATTTTTTCAGATCAAAAATCCTAGTTCGTATGCTCAAGGTATCCAGGTTTGAAGTTTAAAGAAAAAAAGGGCACCTATTACATGTGGAATAAAGATAATATTTTGGAAGTGTTTTTAAATATTTTTGGCTTCAAGACCCTTGAAAATATTCTTGTACTAGATTCAAAACCCATAAAAAATCTTCAAGGCATTTCATGTGGGCACATGTCATTCTCCTCTACTTAACAATTATTTGAGTTATGGTGGTCGACTAGTGTTGAGTTGTGAAAAAGGTACACATATCCTCCTTATTCTCATGGTTTATGATATAATATTAATTGAATTTTCTGTTAATTATGGATAATTAGGATAGGAAATGATTAAAATGTCTTCTAGAAATATTATTGAGTAATATTAGATAAATTCTAATATTCAGTTGGAATTGTTTGATTTTGTTGCAAGAATGGATAAATATTGTCAAACCCAATATAGCTAAGGGGATTTTGAATATGCATAGGCTATTGGAGGTTGAATACATTAGGCACAAATAATTTTTGAAAAAGATTTATTCTCTATTTTGTAACTTTATAAATAGTAAAATCGATCCTGAGGATCTCTCGATCCTCAGAATAGCTTATTTACCCATATCATTGTAATATATAGAGGGTAATGAATCCTGGAAAAGATCACATAAGAATTTTATCCAAGCATTCTGAATTCATAATTTCTTTGTGAAAGCAGTCTTTTGTAAATGTTGTATCAGTCATGAAATTAATAGAATCTTTTGGCGTTTTCACCCCAAAAAAAAAATAAAAAAAAAAATCAAAACAATCAAAATAAAATAAAGTTTTTCATAAAGTAATAAACTTCTCCCGCAAAGGATAGGGGGTCTCATCACGAGCCCCCCTACCATGATCATCACTTAATAACATAAGTAACATTCCCACTATGGCTACCCCACCAGGGCAATGGCCTTTGACATTTTTTTTCGTCAAAGGACAAGAGGTCTCATCACAAGCCGACTTGTTCACTTAGGTTGCGATCTAGTGAGTGGAATTATCATCATCTGGCTACCAAACCAGGATAATGGTCTTCTTGGGAAAAGACAATTCAAACTCATTAATAAGGATACATGCTCATCTATGGGTTAAAAGGAAACCATGTCGAGGCTATGGACGCCTACTAGAAGTAGTGGCTCTTCCTGTGGTATCAAAGTTTATCTTAAATATGCCAAGTTTTAGTGTGTTCCTAGATTTCCTTTTCTAAACAATGATCCTATCATTTCGATTATATCCTATAAAAATGGGAAAGTAACAACGTTATGATATGTGGAATATTTCTAAAACACATGAACAAATTTAAAATTATTTAGAATATTTTTCCTCAAATGGTTTTAAACATAGGTATGTCAATTTGAATTTCCCACACAAAGTGATGATTGTTCATAATGACTGCTAAAGTGCTTTTTGAAAAGTTATTAATGATTGTCTTTCCAAGCGGCGACGGTGGCATAGTAATCACATCTGACCGGAACTGTCTTCCATTATTACACTCATAATTTTGACGGTCGAGGTCGACCTTTCCATTTATTGGGGGCAGATACTCTGCACATTTACCGATAGATTACAATGAGTGCAGTAAATGAGGAAAATTCACATTTTGTATATACACAGTAATGTTCTATATTTGGTATTGTTTCAAAAGCTGGTTGAGTTAAGCTACAACAAGGAACGATAATCATTCTCACCTTCTCATAGAAAACATGGGTGGCCAAAGTGTGCACCGGGAGCCAACATTACTATAGGTAACTGAGCATGCAATATAAATATTACACTGTTTGGAGTGTACATAGTACTTCAATCGATTGCAAGGATATGACACGAACATCATGCTCGAATTTTTCCAGAACTTGTAGGGAGGAATCTCCATGGTTTGAGATATACGAATTTAGGTCACTAAGGAAATTGTAGCATAGGTTACAGGCCTCCTTAACACAGGCATACAGTGGACTAGGAAATATACAACGCTCAAAGAGGTTATCGAATCTTTCATAGATCCTAGAGAAGAACTTGATAAAAATGGAAAGGGACTCAACCCCAACTCTCTCAGGGATCCATGGAAGGAACTGGCATGAGTAATACAAAGTTATATCACTTACGACGAAAGGTACGATGCGATCCGTTTGCGCCACCTCAAATTGTTAGCAGCTCTCAAACAACGCTTAGTAATCAATTTACCATTTTTTCTAAATGTCATGTTACATGAGGTTGCTATAAGAACATAGAAGTCTAAATATCCCATTACTATAATTAGCCACCATGGATTAGTAAAGAAAATAGTAAATAGAGCCCTGAGCCAAACTCAAATAACCAGGGGTGATCTAATCGAGGCCAATAGGCCTCTACAACTGGAACAACCTGAGTTTCATCATGAAAACCCACCATAAGGAATTGAGATAACACAAGAAGGAGGAGACACCACTCAAATGGAAGTTCCATTACCCTAGCCAAAAATTGAGATAGCATAGGAAGAGGGAGACACTTCCCAAATGGAAGTTCCATTACCTCAGCCTGAAATTCAGGCAAACCCCATCCAATTGGAAGAGACATTAAAGAAAAATATAAAAAGGACAATTGATTCCCCTAAAACCTCCACTGATAATAAAAGAATAAACAAAAGGATAGCACAGCCTAGAGAAACCCAGGAAATGATATAGATAGAGCAGCCCTCACAGGAAAATATTCATGAAATCGAACAGATAGAACAAACGTCACAAGAAAATACGTAGGAAAATATACAACCATATCTCGAGCACATCATAACACAGTTCCTCAAGGGTTATGAAATCGATATGGATCGATTTCTAGGGAATTTAGGGATATCAATTGACAAAGACAAAAACAGGTCCGAGGAACACCAAGCACTATCTTCATCTTCAAACCCTAATGTGGACCTTCCTGACATAGAAATGACATTCCTCGAAGAAACAGAATAGACATAACCTCACACTGATGTAAATAACCCTATAGAATAGGCAGAGCACATAGAGGAAACAGAGGAACAATTATTCACTGATTAGGGTGAGGAAGACCTTGATATTCCACAAAAATAGAAAACAACAGGCAAAGGCCACAACATAATCAAAAAGTTGAAATAGGAAAACAAGATGTTGAGAAGAAGGGTTAAAAGGACTAAAGTATTAAATAAGAAAGTTGGCAGACTCAAAGAACTAATTAAAGAATTAAGAGAACAATTAGAGCAAGCTGACAAGGCCCATGAAAGAAAGAAGTCCAAAAGGCCTAGAACCCAGGGAAGGAACCCACTTCCTAGGAGTTCAGTCCATACAAGTTCTGTAGGAACACAGACAAAGTTGCATGTCCCTGAAGAGACAACAAAGATGGAACCTCAAACTGAGATTCCATCAGTAGAGGAAGCAATTTTGCAAAATGAAAAAGTGACTCCTTTGGAGGTACATGAAATGGTACCTCAAATAGGGACTCCAACAACAGAAGAGACAACTGGCCAACCTGAGGAACTGCTTCCTACAAACTTCTTTGGCCCCCTAGAGACTATTGATGCAGAGACCTAGACGGATCCCCCAACCACAGAAGAGACATTTTTTCATACTGAGGAACCATTTCAGTCTCTTGAATGGAGTGCCACCATTGACAGATTGGAGACAGAGTTGGTGCAAACCCAACAGACCTTAACACAGTGCAGAAGTGAGATGATCACTATGGAAGAACATCAAAAAGTTGTTAAACAAATTAAAACATTTCAACAACAGAAAAGGAAAATGTTTGTTGAGCTCACCAGATCCCAAGGGAAGGTAAAAAAAGTACAGATCCAATTAGATAAAGCTTTGCAGAAAATCAAAGAAATTTGTGAAGTCTACACTGATGCAATATATTGCAGGGCTCCTGCTACTAATTATACCTTTCTTTTATTAGAGTATTATTTGTTGTTGAGGGTGAAATCTATTAGAGAAGGTAAACCAATTAAATTCACCATTGTCTCTGAGTTTGTTTTATGTTTTAGAGAGAAGGAAGAGAAAGTGCAATACTTTATGTGTGAGCTATACCTCCACAACTTCATCTTGGAAGATAACAGGAAAGAGAACCCTGGTCCTTTTATTGGGGACATACAGTTTCAAGAATTCATGTCCTTTACCAAAAACCAAGTGAGGTGGGCTAAAGCACACAAGACCTTCCTGAAAAGGGAAACTGGGCTAGATCTCTGGATCAGAGGGGAACCTCCAAAATCCTTCCTAGCCATCATGCCGCACAAGACATTTATGAAGAAGGAAGGTGTGGTAGACTCTTTAGACCCTATCTATCGACAGGTTATATGATCATACCTACCATATTTTAGGGAACTTGAAGAAGAACTTCTTGCTACTTCCAAATTAAGATGGGATGCCTCCCAAAATGAAGTCAAGAGTAGGGAACCCTTTGGTTTCAAAAACGTTTTTGCAACTACATTAAGAGTGGAAAGATATACCAGAATGATCCTGGAATAAGGAACTTCCTAGATTGGGTGCAGATATAGCCCCCCTATCATTTGGTTTCCTCCATAGGGTTACCAGAGAGATTATCAAATTTATATAAAAAGGGAAGAAGTTTCTTTTGGAGAGCTCAAACACAAGAATGGATTCAGGGAACCTGGTGAACCAACCTCTCCTCCTTAAAACATCACTTCTTCACATGTAAGATCTCAACTTGCATGAGGACATGCAAGAAGGTAAGCTGGGGGGTATGTTGAGTTGTGAAAAAGGTAAAAATATCCTCCTTATTCTCATGGTTTATGATATAATCTTAATTGACTTTTCTATTAATTAGGGATAATTAGGATAGGAAATGATTAAAATGTCTTCTAGAAATATTATTGAGTAATATTAGATAAATTCTAGTATTCAGTTGGAATTGTTTGATTTTGTTGCAGGAATGGATAAATATTGTCAAACCCAAGATAGCTAAGGAGATTTTGAAGATGCATAGGCTATTGGAGGTTGAAGACATTAGGCACAAAGCATTTTTAAGAAAGATTGATTCTCTATTTTGTAACTTTATAAATAGTAAAATAAATCTTGAGGATCTCTCAATCCTCAAGATAGCTTAATTTAGCCATATCATTGTAATATATAGAGGGTAATGAATCATGGAAAGGATCATCTAAGAATTTTATCCAAGCATTCAAAATTCAGAATTGCTCTATGAAAGCAGTCTTTTGTAAATGTTGTATCAGTCATGGAATTAATAGAATCTTTTGGCGTTTTCACCATTCTTGCATACTGATTTTCTAGTAGCAGTTCTTCTGTGGACCGAGGGCCCAGTCTAAAGGAATTACTGTCTCAATCTGTAATTGTATTAGTTTGATTTGCATTGTATGATTTAAATATCTTTTGCAATAGTTAAGATGAATACATGAGTGTGTTGATGTTTTTATATTGTTTTCTTACAAAATATAGTTGTTTCATCTGAATGTTATCGATCACTATTCCATTTTCCATTGTTGTAGTATACTGCTTAACAGTTCCTCTCATTTTCATACGTGCTTTTCCTTTCGCTTAAATTAGCATTTGATGTCCCTTTCGCTTAAATTAGCATTTGTTGTTTATTTCGTTTAAATTAGCATTTGTTGTTCCTTTCGATTAGATTATATTTGTTGTTCCTTTCAATTAGATTACATTTGTTGTTCCTTTTCACAGATATAGTAATTCATCATTTCTTTTCTAGAAAGTTGATTAATAGTTGATAGATTAGTTCTGCAAGTATTTTCATAGATTAGATTATTGCTTCTTAGTAGATGAATTCAACAGATTAGTTAATTCCTTTAATTCGCAACATGTTATTAATTAGATTTCAATTCTGTTAAGTAAGATCTTAGTTTCAAAACCTTTAATGAACATGTGAGGAACTTGATTGTCGATAAACTCAGATTTTCTTTCACTACATGATTTTAGCCTCTACATCTATCTGCATAGACTTTGTTGATATTCTTGAAACAAAAGACGAATCCTCGGGTTGATAAATTAATTCTAAACTAAGGTTGTTTTAGGACATCTTTAGAGCCCAATAGTCGGACTCACCATAACTCCATCACCTCTTTATCCCCCTCACGTCCATCCCTGACAAACTCACATTACCCCCCTTGCTCCATTTCCTCACCCCTCACCCATCCCATACTTAACATTTATTTGAGTTATGGCGGCCGGTTGGACTCGCCATAACTCAAATATTTCCCTCCCCCTCACTTCCCAACACACCAACCCTTCTCCACCACCTACAAATTTCACTCCCTCATTTCCGACACCTACAAATTACCCCCCATACCTCACCTCAAATATTTCCCTCCCCCTCTCTTCCCAACCTGCCCACCATTCTCTGCCACCTACAAATTATCCCGCCTCACCTCACCCTACATCACCCCACTCACCTCCGCCACCTACATTTTTACCCTCCCCCCTACACTACCCTTTACCCCTTTTCCTACACTCCCATGCTTCATACACTTAATTCATTTTCATGAAACATTATTACTATTCACCTTTAAGTTTTCCACTAATCCACTTGTAACCTTATGTCACATGCCCAAATTTCCCTGGATGACATGGAAATGTGTTTACATCTATTGAGGAGTGCCTCATGGAAGCCATTAACTAGAGACACATGGATATATATTAATGGTTGGACGAAATTTAATCCAAGGACCCATATTTGTCCATGAATTTTGATCAATGGTAGCTAAGTCACGATCTTATAGAGGCCATAACTTGAGCTCTGGGTGTTAGAATTGTGCAAAATTTATATCGTTGGAAAGGTATTTTGATGTAGAAGATGATGGTGTATGTTTCAAAGGCTGAATTTTGACATATTTTCCCCAGAAATTAAAATACCATTCAGTTTCATTTGTAATGGGCATGTGTGAGAACTCGACTTCACGAACTCATATCTTGAGATCCAATGACAAATTTGGATAAATTTTATATCATTGGAAAGCTAAGACAATCAAGATCACATCAAAAGTGGTTTACATGATTAAAAATTTTGTTTTAAATTCAAAAAAATTAAATTACAGTCGTCCATCCTATTTTTATGTAAAATTAATTAAATTGTGAAAATAAAAGTGTATTTAAAAACTTTTTTTAAAAAAGGAAAGAAACAATTGAGACACTTCTTGTAACCGTCAAAGAAGACAATAAAAATGACAACAAACCAGCAAGTAAGAATGAGATACCATCATAGTAAGTTCATATTGATCACATCTTTCTATCTTTATCAATCTCTTCATCTAGTTATTCCACCTCTTTAAATAGAAAGGTTCAACCGAAGACCGATATTCTCCTTTTTCTTCTTTCCAGGTCTTGCTGCCTTCCGCTACCCACTTTCTTCTTTCTACGAATTTCATTCTTATACATATTTGATTTATGGTCCGCGAGAGCCCCAATTCCATTCATTATGACAAATGCATCTTAATTTCAGAGAATATGTATTGAACTATATATATTTTTTAGAAATTCCAAGAGATCTATTTTGGAAACAATATCGACTGTACTTTGTCACCCAGTTTTTTCTAAATATAAAGTATTTGAGGTTGATCTATCGTTATATTCTTTTGATCTTCCCATGTATTACTCTTTCAAAGTTCTCTTATGCATGCAGATCATTTTCTTTTAGTTTTTTTTTATGTGATCAAAAATATGTATCCCTACTATGATGGATGTGAGGAATTATGTTTATTTTCTTTAAATGTATGAATGTGTGTGTGTTTCCTGATCCATTCTTAGGAACTCTCTTTTAAAAGAAAAATAAAAATATTTTCCATTTTCTGTTATATCTATTTTATTTTAACGGACTTCTTTAAAAGTCCCACGTTTTGTAAATCTCAAACAGAGGAGTACCACCTCTATAAAAACACAGGAGGACTCGCATCGTCGTGAGGTTGTCGTTTCGGTCCTGATGGATTCAAGCATTAACATGTTTGGCGACCATACTGGGGACGATTTATTTTCAAGATATTTGAGGAACCGAAAATCTCCATGGCTCAAAGTTTCAACAAGAAGATTCAAGAAAATTGTTTCTTATTGTAAGCATGGCTCACCTTTTTTGTAATATTAAAAAGAAACGAGAAGCACTAAAGATTCAAGAGAATGAACGCCCTGGAAACTCCACTGAAAAAATTCAAAATGAAGGGTTTGATTCATGACATAATGCTTATTTATATTATTCATCAAGCCTAATATCCCTGTTGAAATTTCATAATACCCCTTTAAATCTACCAGAAATAGACTTTCAAATGCCTAATATCCCTGTTTAAATTTTTTCTACATTCTTCGGGGATGCTTCAGAATATGTAGAGCAACATTTGATTAATTTTGAAGGTACATGTTATGATTTTAGTCTCACTGAACACAATGTTACATGTATATTATTCCTACAAACTCTACGAGAGGATGCTATTGAATGGTATAGTTCATTAATGTCTAAATCCATTACTAGTTGGGATGTGTTAGAAGATTCATTTGCGGAAAATTTTATCCCAAAGGTGCATTCATATGTTTTTGTTGATGTTTTAAATGTTGTTTCTCACCCATCCTCTCCCATATGGAAGCAAGATAACGAAACTGTTGGTTATGGAGCTTGATTATCTTCCTAATTCATAGGTCCTTTCTTTTAGCCATGTTTATACCCCATGAAGTATTTACACCTCAGAAGTATGTACACTCTTCCATGCGGGGGAGTGCAGAGGGGGGGTGTTATCCACATTTTTGGTCATCGGGATGATGTCATATATAGTGTCATGATAATAGAAAATCAAACTCTTTATTAAGAACATTTTCATGAGAAAGGTTACACTTGTCAGTTTCCAGAAGGCTTAGTTTAAAAGATAGTTCGCAGGCTGCATATATACTCTCCTGCGAGAATCCTTAATTCCCGCAGGCTGCTTTCAGCTTGACTGCGAACTTCTCGCACTGCACTCAAAGTCAGGGTGTGGACATGTTTCTAAAGAAGGAAAATGGATGAGTTCTCGATTCTTCTAGAAAGAATCTTCTAGA
The DNA here is from genome assembly GCA_010110895.2 of Picea sitchensis. NCBI lineage: Eukaryota > Viridiplantae > Streptophyta > Pinopsida > Pinales > Pinaceae > Picea > Picea sitchensis. The sequence continues at coordinate 48,076 of SNQJ01S0124574.1, read as the reverse complement.
AGGATGAGTTGGCTTTCGAATGGTTGGCAAAATACTGACTTTCCAGATATCTTGGGNATGGTTGATGGTGAATATTGTATTCTGAGATAGGAGACTACGAGAGAAAGAAGAGGAATTTACAACGGGTTTGCGGTAGGTTGTATCCCTTCATATGCTGGATAATAATAAAGGAAGGACCTAGAAATTTCTCTAGTGGACGTAGCCCACACTGTGTGAACCACGTAAATCTGTGTCTCTATTGTATTGTGTATCTTCTGTGTTTTGTTTCCGCATTTGTTTTTTTTTATTGCTCCATGGTCCTATTTTTCTAACAGAAACACCCAATTTTGAAGAAGAATCTAATCAAAGAGTGGATGAAATTTTTAAGTCAAGTCATGTTGCTGAAGATGAAGATGAAACTTCCAAATTACAAGAAGAAAATTTCAGCCTCCTATACACTCCATATGAAGATATTTCAAGCAAAAAATTTGAGGATGAACTTGTGAAGCTTCCACCAAATATACAGGAAGATTTCGAACTTCTAATAGATGATGAAACATCATAAGAGAACTTGCTACAAGAAGAATTGTGGGAAGATTTTTTTTTTAAGAATAAAGAAGATAGCCATTGCATAGAAGAAGAACATTCCCAGGACATCGCCAATGAAACGTTAATTTTGAATGTGGAAAAAGAAGAAAAAGTGAATCTTTTCAAGAAATAAATTTATCTTTTGATTGAAGATAGAAACACTCTAGGGCTGCCAAGAGTAGATTATATTGAATATTGGTTTGAAATCATTGTCAGCCTACGAATGAAAACAAGTCTTCAACACACATTGCTCGATCCCGCTGTTGTACATTTTGGTCATGCTCCTGATTTTCATGCTCCTGGTTTATTAGTAGAAACTCCTATGTTTCTCTTACTGTTGGAGCCCATTTCCCAAGTCAATGGGATGCTTGAATGGATCCATTCAAAATCTTCTTATACCTAAGATTCCCCTTTCTTTCAAGTAAGTTAGGGTAGGTAGATCATGTATGTACATATTTTGTTTCTTCAGTTCATTTTTTCATAATAAGGTAGTATTTATATTGAAGTTTGAAGATAACTCCATGAAAGAAGAAGAATTACAAGAGTTAAATTTGAAGATGACTCCATATCCCAATGGAGAAGGTAACTGGTCTTGATATTCTAGTGTTCTCAGCAACCCGTAGGGGGTCACTGTCCCGTAGTTGGAGGTTGTTATTGACCAAAATTTGGTCACCTATATATTCCTGCTCCTGGAATAATAATAAAAAAATGATATCAGAAGGTGAAAATTTTGAAATATTATAAGTTCCTTGTATATTCCTTGATCTCAGCTTCGACACACATTTTTCGGATCGGAAATCCGAGTTCGTATTCTCAAGATATCCAGGTTTGAAGTTTACAGAGGAAAAGGGCACCTATTACATGTGGAATAAATCTAATCTTTTGGAAGTGCTTTTAAATCTTTTTGGCTTCAAGACCCTTGAAAATATTCCTGTACTGGGTTCAAAACCCATAAAAAATCTTCATGGAATTTCTCATGGGAACATGTCATTCTCGTCTACTTAACATTTATTTGAGTTATGGTGGTCGGTCGGACTCACCATAAATCCCTCACCTCTTCATCCCCCTCATGTACACCCCCGACAAACTCACCTTACTCCCCTCACTCCATTTCCTCACCCCTCACCCCTCACCCATCCCATAACATTTATTTGAGTTATGGTGGTCAGTCGGACTCGCCATAAATCTAATATTTCCCTCCCCCTCACTTCCCAACCTGCCAACCCTTCTCCGCCACCTACAAATTGTACCCCCCTCATTTATGCCACCTACAAATTGCACCCCCTCATTTCAACCACCTACAAATTACCTCCCCTA
>SNQJ01S0124574.1:18479-38744 GCA_010110895.2 Picea sitchensis | reverse complement strand
TTGTACCATCAACAAGTGCATCAACCATGCACCAAACCTGTACAAATAACTTGTCACAGTAACCTCACACAAGATGTACCATATATCTCATAAATAGACCCCAACCATGTTGTTGTTGCGATTTTTTTTCCGCACTTTTTCTGCTACACTTTTTTTGCCACACTTTTTCTGTCGTGATTTTTCTACTGCACTTTTTCTGCCACACTTTTTCTACCGCGATTTTTCTGCCACACTTTTTCTGTTGCGATTTTTCTACCGCACTTTTTCTTCCACGATTTTTCTGCCGTGATTTTTCTGTCACAATTTTTTTTCCGTACTTTTTTGCCGTAGTTTTCCTACCGCACTTTTCTCTGTCAATAATACCTGCCCAAATAACCTTTCACAAACTAGATATTCAATGATATTCAATAGGTTCAAGTGTGATTAAATGAGAGAGCCTTGCATCTTATTTATACTTTCATGTATCATCCCACTTTCCTTATTTTAGGGAGTTCTCCATTAACTTTATTATTTAAATAATTTATTTTGCAAACACTTTGACTACTTTGACCTTTTGGGGCTTCTAGATGACTCATGAGGGTTATCCAACTTCACATGGCCATACCTCTATAACCGTGAGGAGTTATGTGATGTTCCACATACCACCGGAAATGGTATGACATGTACTATCCATCTATAATAGTCTTACATGAAAATATATCAAAATTGATACCATTATCCATCAAATAAAATTGCGTCCATTACCCAAACCTTTGTGCTACCGTAATTTTCTATCAAACTTTCTTCAAGGGTTGACATCAATGAAAACCAACCCAAATAATCAACAATATCCCCCTTTTGCATTGATGGAAACACTCTAATGAAATACTAAATTCATATCATGCATGCTCCCCCTGGAAACATTCCTTTGTGGTATTTCTCCAATCATTTACCTTTGCATCTGATAAATCTCTCCCCCTTTTTCATCAATGGAAAATGTATCTTTTCATATGGGATTTCTCCCCCTAACTGAACTGTCCTTGGTGATAATCCCCCTGACTGAACTCTTCCTGAAACTGATCTTCCAACTTGAACTATCCTCTTTATGGTATGTCCTCATGTAAATCTAGGACATATAAGATAAGCATTCAAAAGCATTCATTTTGGAGTAGAATAGAAATTGCTCCGAGTCTCTGGCATAGATACTCAAAATCTTCCCGTGGAAGAGGTTTTGTAAAGATGTCTACCACTTGTTCTTTTTTGCCCACACATTCAACTCTAATATTATTCTTTGTAACTTGTTCCCATAGAAAGTGATAATTGATTGGAGTGTGCTTCATCTTGAAGTACATCAATAGGTTATTTGATATACTTATGGCACTTGTATTATGACAATAGATTGGAATGGGATAATCATACTCAACCTGTATATCTGTCATAGTTCATTTCATCCATAGAACCTATGTACAACATCCTATTGCTGCAATATACTCTGCCTTGATTGTAGAAAAGGATATTGATTATTGTTTCTTTCTTATCCATGATATTAAACACTCACCCAAGTAGAACGTTGATCCACTAGTGCTTCGTCGATCATCAACGCAACCTACCCAATCTGAATATGCATAGGCAATAAGTGATACATAATTTCCTTTTGTATACCATAATACAAACTCTTATGTTCCTTTGAGATATCTGAAAATCCTCTTCACTTCTAAGACATATGATTCCTTTGGTGCTTCTTGAAATCATGACACTAGTCCAACTTCCTGCATTACATCTCGTCTGGATGTTGTCACATATAGTAAGCTACCAATCATTGACCTATATTATTCTGGTCTGTAGACTTTGAATCATCATCTTTTATGAACTTTCAACTGGTTTGCATAGGAGTAATAACTGGTTTGCAATCTTCCATTCCAAACCTCTTTAGCCTTTCTATGATATACTTAGATTGAGAAATGAAAATTTCTTGGTTTTTTTTACGTATCTGAAGACCCATAAAGAAGGATAGTTCTCCGAGTAATGAAATTTCAAATTCATTTTGCATATCCTTTGCAAATGTCTTCCTTGACCTGTCATCATTGCTTCCAAAAATAATATCATCAACATAAAATTCAATTAATAAAATACTATCTTGAGTTACCTTGATGTAGAGGTTGTTGTCTGCACTTCCTTTTCTGAACACTTCCTACTGTATATATTTATCCAGTCTAGAGTATCATGCTCTAGGATCCTGTTTTAGACCATACAAGGCCTTCCTCAATTTGCACACGTAATCTGTGTTCTATGACAATTGAAATTCTTCTGGTTGTGCGATGTATAATTCTTCTTCATCTTATGCTTCTCCTTCGTAAAGTTGTTCCATTGATTCATTTTCTTCTTCCTTTAATTCTTGTCCACATGTTTCATCAATTGTTACATTTATGTTTTCCACAACTTTTTTCAACCTCAGATTGTAACACTTGTATGCTTTCCTTGTACTCGAGTAACCAACAAGTACTCATTTGTCCACACGAGAATCAAACTTTCTGATTCTTCCATGTTCTCTTTCGATGTAGAATTTTCTTCCAAATACTCTGAATTGATTCACATTTGCTAGTCTTACTTTCTATAGCTCGTAGGAAGTTTTGTCATTGTTGTTTATGAGCATTACTCTATTTTGAATGTGAATTGTTGTATGCAATGCATGTGTCCAAAAAATATCAGTCAATTTTGAATCTATTAGCATTGTTCGATCCATTTCCTGTGTAATTATCATCCATTATGATAATGTTCCTTTGTCTCTCAACCAATCTATGAACCAATCTCTGGATCCATGCTCTCATCCATTATCATATATTGTTTTTCCAAACCTGCTAAGTGTTCTTATGAATCCATATTTTTCCATATTGTCCAAGACTCTACTGCACACTGTCGACAATGTTGACCCATTTATAATTGTACTATCATGAAATATTCACTACTACAACTGATTGTACTTCTGCTAATTGACTACTCTGGATCTGTCTATTCAAAATATGCAAGTTGCTTGAACGATGGTTTTTTGGTCTGTCACATCTATCGCATAGACTCTCCTTGTCTAATATTCAGGTTACCTGAGAGTCTCTAAACCAGATGGCTAAGAACAATTCATGCTCTAATGTGTATTCATCATCATCTTCATTGGTAGATTCATCATCTCTCTAAGCTATGGCTTCTTTCTTTTTGTCTGTGGATTCATCTTTCATGAAAATGAATGAAATTACAATCTCTTGAACTTGCTCCTTATTTACCTGTCATTCTTTTCTTTCAGTTGTTTTCCAAACCTTTCTATATCTAACATCTTTATTTTTCTCTGTAGAATTTTCTTCATTTTGTTTTATTGCCAATCTTGTGATCTTTGGGACTTGGTCTTTGTTCACATGTTCTCCATTTTTTATTATCTATACTTTCTTACATATGATTTCAATGTTCTCTTTCATGGAAGTATCGATCATGCTTCTACAATCACTAGTTATGTGTCCATAGTTATGACATTTGTAACATTCAATGTTACGTGGGTCCACATAGGCATTTCTTTATTGAACATTTCTTTTATAATCCTTGCAATCTGCAACATTATGTCCAAATTTAGTACAATAAAAACAAAGATCATAAAAGAAATTTTCATACCTTGGAGTGAATGATATTCTTTGTGGTGTAGTCCTTCTGAATTTTTTCCTTGACTGATAATGATCACGATTGAAGATTCTTTGTGTCTTGAACATGGATGGTTTTCTTGAAGATGTATCTTCAATAGTTTTCTTAGATTTTGGTTGACCATGATTCCTTCCTTTGAATACTCTTTCTATTTTCTTCATTCTTCTTTTCTAGCAACCTAGAGTGTTTCTCTTCATTCTCTATAAATGATGTGGATGTTTCTATCTATTCAACATTCTTGTTGAGCTTGATGATTTTACTTCTCAATGTGACAACTTCTTCTTCAAGCTGTTCCACCTCTTCTTCTTTCTTCATTATCTGAGACTTCATGACTTCTTCTGTTCTTTCCCTTCTTCAAGATGAATTTTTAATGTGATTATTTCTTTTTCAAGACCTCTCTCTTCTTGACCAAACTTTGCCTCAAGTTGGTTTAGATCGTTAGTTCTTTCCTCAATATGGTCTGTCAATATCTTCTCTCTCATTTTTTCTTCTTCCTTTTGTGCTTCTATGTTGGCTTCCAAATACTTCTTTTGATATTGAAGATTTTATTCGATATTTATGGCTTCTTCTAGCCGAGTTCTTAAGTTCTTGATGAATTGTTGGAATTCTTCAAAAATGTGAACACTTTCCTTTTGTTTAATCAATTCTTTATTGAGTGAATTGTTTATTCTCTTAGTTCATCTAAATTACTAATCAATTCTGCTTCACAATTGTCTTCCTTTTCAATTAGTTTTTCTATCTCATTTCCTTCATGGCATTCTATTTCAAGATGTCCATGTTTTTCATAATTAAAGAAAAACAACATACCTTTGGTGATTATGTACTCTTCATATTCTGAATCTGTTAGACATGGTGAACATAATTCTTCTTGATCTGTATCTGAATCTTGTTTGTCATTTTCTGAATCTGCGATGGGTGAAAAATATATGTCATGTAACTTATCCCAAATTTCTTTGGCTGATGAACATTTACCAACCTTTTTCTCTTACCAGATTAGTTAATCCTTTCTAGATGAAATTCATTGCTATTTTTTTATTCTTCTTCATTTCCTTCTTGGATGTGGTATGTTGACGATTAAAATCGCAACAAAGTTTTTCCTGCAAAGAGTTGCTAAAGCCTATTATTATAAATCTAAATAATAATAGTAGGTGGGACCCCTTGTAGATTGGAGATCAGATCTAGTTCTTATTTTATGTTGTTCTATTGTTTGACACTACTTACATGGTTGGTGAGATCTTGTTTTTATTGGCGATGGATTGGGATTATTATGTATTGGTTCTATGTGTGACAAGTAAATAATGAATAAGGAATGTTATGTTCTAAGCTCTAATTTTATATTATAATGGCCTATGTTATTCATTGATACCATTTCTATCTATTCTTGGGACACCTGCACAACAAACATGTTAGTAACAAGACATAAAGAGAAGTTGGAAAAATGAAAAAGAAACTTAACAAATCCAAAAGTAAAGGAATCTAACTATGAAAATACACTACACTACATGCATGAAAATTAAAATGATTATGGTTAATCCTAGTTAGCAAGCTAATGGTTTTGCGATTTGATTGAGTTATATGAAGTGGTGATTTGTGTTATGGAATAAGTTTGATATGGGCCACACTATTGGTTTTAGTGGGTGATGGTTTTGATACATGGTCTAATTAATTGAGTTAATGGGAACCTTGTTGGTGTGTACTAAGGAATTAATGGACTAGGAATGGAGGTGACATGCATTTATTGCACATCACCCTTAATCCTTCCACTGGCTGACACCCTAATCGAGATATTGTTCAACTGTGTTGTTGTGGTTATGCTCTGACATTCAAGAAAAGGGAGAACCGCTCATTCGACTCACGTTTTAAGGTAATTTTGATTACATGTATGTATTTTTTTCTCCATTCATGAGTCTTCTCTAGTTATGAAATAGATATTGTCTCGGATGTATGGGTTTGCGATTTCCTTAAGTATGGAAACTGTGTAAAATTGTGATTTTTGGAATGAATCGTTGGTGGTTTTCACTGCAATAATGTTTGGAGTCATAGTGTTATTGTTCATCCTGAGTGTTAGCATCCATAGAGGCTTGTTGTATTCCTTATTAGTTTTAATTGGAAGGTTTCATTGGTCTAGAATGACTAGGTGTCTTCACGCATTCATATCCCATACACAATCTTGGATTTTATGGGGTTTAATGGGCTTGAAATGCCTCTTGTCACTGCACATTATTCACTTGGGCATTGGGTTGTTCATGCTACTATTGGTCGTGAAGTGGGTTATATTGCTTCTTATTGGCTCTGCTTCATATCAACGTTGTTAGTTGGTTGGTTGGGAGAGCCACGAGGGTTATACCCTACGTGTGCTAAGTATATTTACAAGGCCAAAATGGATCCTTGCTCCTCTATTCATAGCCTCTCCTGTCACGGGATTTGTCACCCTGTCCACGAAGTGAATTGTGGTATTCTTTGTGTGTGCATCGTTGGTCTTGGAAGTTTTTACCATTGATAGGAGTCGACTCTAGCCTCCCTGTGTTAGTCTACATAGAAAACCCTTGACTCCTCAAGTCCGAGGGTTGATAGAGAATATTGTTGTGGCCTTTCAAGTTTACTATTGGTTGTTATGGATTGGTATGTATTGTTGACAGAGTTGATTATTGGCTCGCCCCGTTGATTATGTGATGATGGCATTGGTTTTGGTATCTAGTTACTGCATTGTTTTTATAATTGAATGGATAATCTCAACATGGTTAATTGGATAAATCAAATACACAGTCGATGTCCTTGTGTTTTATGAATTGATAACTGTTGGGCACTTATTTGTCTAATTAAATAGATAATTAAGGTGTTCAATATAAATTTTCAAACCCAGGGAAGTTTTGTTATTGCAAGATAATTGTGCACAGTCTATGCTAGATTATGGAAGAGAATTATTCAAATTGCAGTAAGAAACCAAATTGAAAGGTTGAACTTTTAACACAAGTTGTTGACATAGCTAGAGCTTCTACAGAATCGAAATCACACTTGCATAAATGAAATCCTGAATTGATGGGTGCATAAGAGTCCTGGATTAGCTAATTTATTCTAACTTTGTGTTTTACTCTTGCATAAAGAAACTCTGTGCTACTTGCTAAAAGGAGACCTACTTAATTGCAGAAAAGGAATTCACACTTTTGTTTTCAGAGATTAAATCTAATGCAGGAAAGGAAATCAATTCTCCAATGGCATCGAACAATTTACTCTAATTCTCATGAGACACACAGATGCGCATTAAACAAAAAGGAACTGACTGTAACAATAGATATATATTAGAAATGCTAAATAGATCAATTATCCAAATCAAAGTGGTTAATCTAAAACATCAAAAAAAGGGGATTATGTGAGGAAGCTGGGCCCTTTCCTTCTCACCGAATCCACTCGAAAATAGACTACAGTAGGTTAACGAAACTCAATCCACTTCTTTATTGATTCGCCAAAAAGGTTAAGATACAATGTGCTCTTCTTCACTCTTTGTTCACAGCTAAAATTTGGTAGTAATGATTACAAAGGATTTGCTATTTAAAGACAGAGTTATTCAGTTGAAAATGGACTCAGAACAGCTTTGAGAATTGAAGATTCTCAAGTTGTTCGTATGATATACAAAATCTGTTAAATGATCTTCATCATCAATGTAAACCAAAATGTGTAACATCCTTGAGGATCAGTCTTCATGATTCGAATTTGCATGAGGGACCAGCTTCCAGGATCAGTGGATATCTGTTGTAGCAGGTGTAGTAGCTTCCAAAAAGGGTGTGCAATTTCTGTAGTTGTGTAACATCATGCAGAGTTGGTGCACAACTGTAACAACCTTGTGTAAGAACAACGATCGCTCTTTAAGACTTGGTTTTTCTACACAGTTTAATCATTAGTTTGAATATTCATAGGTAAAATATGACAAATGATACCAATCCAACATGTTAAAGTGAATAAAATATAAAAGCAATATTATTGATGCATACCTTAGGAAAAAGGGTCTTAGCAACAATTATTAGGCATTTAGCATAGAATTGGTAAGGTTGAATGAACAAAAGAGATGGTGAAAAAGGGACATTTTTGGGTCCTAACATGCCCCCGAACTGAAAACATTGCATGTCCTCATGCAAACCTCATTCAAGCCTGACTCTGAGTCTGATTTAAGGAGGTGACTCCTCCAGTGCAAAATTGCTAAGACAATCACTAAGTACTAGTATTGGAAAAAGCTGTGTGTACCCCCAACATCTGCTACTTTCAAAAATATGTTTGTGTTTCTTTGTCTTTAAGAAAATAAGAAGTCTGAGTTGCTGGAGTTGCGGCTGGTAAGTGTAACAGAGGTGTTTGTTTTAAAGATGTTGGTAAACCAGCAACTACTTTATGACGTCAAGATCTCCTCTGGCTTACTGGTTCTTGTGGAACAGTAAGGTCACATTTTTCTTTTACTGAGAAATTGGTTGGTTCCCCAGCCTATCCATTCATTGGTACTTTGACAATTTTATATCTTGCTTGAAAATAAATAACACCACATTGGTAGCACATGTGCTCTTCATTTTCCTTCATAATAGTTGTTGCCTGAGCTAATATTCCCAAAGTTGAATTCCTTGAGTTCCTTTGTTGAGCAACCTGCAAGTTCTTCATTAGGGAATCTAACTCTGCTTTGAGGTGGTCATTTTCTTTCCTTAGTTCAACAATCTTGGCATTCTCAATACCTTGTATCTTCTTTTCAATCTGATCAAATAGCTAAGCAAGTGGCACATCATCATTATCCTCTCTAGTTTCTGTAACTGGTTCTTGTGTAACAGTTACATCCAGCATGACTAGTTCTTGTGTGATAGCCCCTTCATGTTCAGTTGGTTCTTGTGTGACAACCTCTTCCTGGTCAGCTGGTTCTTTTGTGGAAACCTCTTCCTTGTCATCTGGTTCTTGTGTGACAGCCTCTTCCTAGTCAGCTTGTTCTTGTGTGACAGCTAAGTTCGGGGAAGAGGTTGGTTCTTGTGTAACAACCTTGTTTTGAACAACTGAGGATAATGGGCGAAGAATGGGCACTGCTTTCTCTATATTTTTCCATCGAACTACAGCTTCAACAAGTCTTGCTGACCTAGTTCTCCTTTTTGGTAAAGTAGATATAAAAACAAAATATCTCATCTTAGGTTCAAGAGAAGGAGCGTGTTCTTCGATAATCAAGCTAGAAGAAGGAGGGAATTATTCAAAAACCATACAAGGAGTAAATTCTAGGATGCTAGGGTCTGGTAATATGTGTACCTCGTCACCTGACAAATGATGTACAGAATCATCAAGCAGAGCCGATGATTCTGGTGCAACTCATTGACATTCTTCCTGCAAGGATGAAATAGTGTCTTGGAATTCCTTGCACAAGGTAAAACCAGGAATTCATACCTCCATAAAATCAGTTAGCCTTTCACTTAGATTGGTATCATTGATTTCAAAATCTGGTGTCTAAGTATCAACAAGATTGGGACTCTATGTCGCAGCAACTTTGTTGATATCTTTCTGAGATTTCCTTCTAGATCGATGTTTTATTTTCTGAGGAAATTCAATGGCATTAACAATAGGGGTTTGAATGGTTGTTGCAGCGATAGAAGGATTCTGAGTTATTGTTCACTCAGCAGTAGAAGTAGTTTTCGTGCTGTCAGTTGCAATGGGGGCTTGAATTTATGTTGCAATTAACTTTTCTAACCTATTTTACTTCCTTGGTAAAGTAGAAATAGGGGCAAGAGTTTCCATTTTCTTATATTTAAGAGTAGGAGCAAGTTCTGTAACATCCTCTGTTGCAGCCAAGGACTGAGGCTTGTAATTCTCAATCACCTCTGTATGAATAGGGTTAAGTTATGTTGGTTGAATACTGTCGAGGTGTTTTTGAGTTGTGTGAGAGGTGCTTCTAATTTTTCGTTTTGTATTTGGAGTTGAATTACGAGAAATTACAGTCGAGGTTTTAACTACTGGTGCAACTGAGGACATAGGGTTTGACTATTCTAGGTCGTCTGTAACAAAAGGTGCAACAATTGACTTCTCTAGATTGGTCGTAACAATAGGTGCAGAAATGGGTTGTTCAGGGTTGGCTATGGCAATAGGTAGAGTAGGTGGCACGGGCACTTCATGTAATGGGTCATGAGGGAGTCCCATTCCTATATGAATCAAGAAGCCTATGAGTCTATGATTGGAAATACAATTCATGGGGTGCTTGGATTGTTTGACGAACTGAACCATATTATGCAAAGACTGAAGAATATAATAAGGCATGTTGATTAATTTCTTATGTCTCAAATGGGATAGTATGATAAAGTCAAAAAAATAAACAACTTGGTATCGTCCTTCACAGGTAATGTACCTTTTGATAAATTCTACAACTTTCCCCCAGGGTGCTAGTAAGGAATTGACATCAACACCTCGGCCCTTGGTTTGCACACGCTCACCGTTCATGAGAAAATCCTGCTCTGCGTTGGGAAGATGTCCTTTTCTGCTAAACCACTTGTTTCCTGTTATGGGCAATCCTGTAACGACATCCACATATTCCTCTGTCACTGGAATTCTCACCATGTTCATGATTGAATACCCTTCTGTAAGATTCTGGTTGAACTCCAACACCTCTGCTTCATAAACCTATGTAGCTTCTTGAAATAAGGAGTCCATCCAGCCTGTAGAAAAATTTGGTAAACATCTGGGTGTAGCAACAACGCATCCATATTTTCTGGCTCATATCTCACAGTTGATTCTCCCATGACATCATTTTGAGTATTAATAGTCACAAAGGAGGAGAAACCAACACCTCACCAGAGTCACAGTAAGTTCGAAAGAGGATTGCATAAAGAACACAGTGTCTCAGCGAAAATAAGCGTGGTCGAAAAAGGTGGCGGAGGTGTTTATAAAATCAGATTTAGAGATTATGTCACCATGGATGTCCCCCCCCCCTCCAACTAATTTGATTGGCTCATGGTGCAACGAATTTAGGACAATCGACAAATAGGCATTAAAACTTTCTTTCATATCTACATCACTTGGACACGTGGGTTTAGTAATCGTACATCATAACTTACTGCACGAACTGATCTGTCAGAGTAACTGCACTATCCAACCACCATTTGATCTGTGTGCAATGGATGTAATAATGAGAGATGGCTCTCAAATGTGAGAAATTACGATATGGCAAGTGGAGCATAAGTGGAGTCCTTTATGTGGTTGAATAGTTAGAAAGTTGTAGATGTTGAGCTAAGAAATGATGAAGCGGCCCTTGTGGGACAGAGAGAACATAAAGTATTTTTTGAAAAATGGCAGAAATATTGACAAAACAATAATGTTTCCATATCTAGAAATGACATAAATGCTAAGAAAATAGCCAAAAGGAATGATAGCAGTAGGTGTATCAGTAGATAGTTTGGCCGAAACTATGACATTAGGTGTAACAACATGCAAGGCAAAAGAGTCTGGAACAGGTGTAAAGCATGCAAAGAAAAAGAGTTGGGAAAAGGTGTAACAACATGGAAATCGACCAAAAGGGTGTAACATCATGTAAATCGGCCAAAGGGTGTAACAACATGTAAATCGGCCAAAAGGGTGTAACAACATGTAAATCGGCTCGAACACAGAAATACTTAGTTTTTAAGAAGTTTTTCAACTTCCAAAAACTAATCCTTCGGCTCCTTCTTCTTTAGTCTTCCTTGCATTTCATCAATCCATATAAACACAAGTAACTATTGGATACCCTTCTAGGTTGAATTTAATTAAAAGAAAACATAATTGTTTTTGGCAAAAAAAATTAAAAAAATTAAAAAAAATTGCAGAGTTTATTTATATACAAGGTTTTATTTGAAAACATAAATTTCTAAGGATTAGAAGGGGAAGGAGCAAGATCCGTTCCATCCAAAAAGTGGTAATCTATATCAGCTATACATCTGGATTTGAATTCTGCCTTGGAAAGTGGACGATGATAGAGGTGCAATCCATGATCATTTGCAAGTAACTGAGTATTGGATCCATTAATAGTGACCAACCTGGCTGTCCCATTCTGAAAAATAGTGTCTACCTCATAAGGTCCAATCCATCATGTACACAACTTACCTTGAAATTCTTTAAAGCATGAATCATACAATAGAGCCCAATCTCCTTTTTGGAATAATTTCTTCTTGATGACTCGGTCATGCCATTTTGTTTTCTGTTGTTGAATCAATGTGGTTTGATGAATAGCGTCCAAAAGATTTTCATCAATCTCATTGAGCTATTGCAGTTTGGCCTTTTGTGCCATAGTCAAGTCGAGGTTGACTATTGATGCAATTCTTAAGGTTTTGATTTCAAATTCAATGGGAAAAATAGGGCTCTTTCCATATACCATCTCATAAGAAGAAAAACTAGTTGTGTTCCTCCAAGTATATCGATAAGCCCATAGATCTTCATGCAATATGTTAGACCAATCCCTACGATGTTCCCTCATTGTCTTAGTAAGAATAGCTTCTATGACTTTTTTGGTACTTTCCTCCTGGCCATTACCTTGTGGATGGTATGGAGAAGTTGTTCTATGTAAAACATGATATTCACTGAATTGTTAATTCTCTGGGAATTGCAAACCTAACAAAGATATATTCAAACAATAATTCTAAGACAACTTACTCTAAGGCCCTAATGAGTGCTTTTTCCTCCACCCACTTGGTCATGTAATCTGTACAGACCAATATATAGATTTTTTTATTAGAAGGTGGGTTAATGGGCCCTACAAAGTCCATGGCCCATCTCTCAAAAGGATCTAACACTACTTGAGGCTGGAGAGGCATCTCATCCCTATTATTTGGTTGACCCATTCGTTGGAAACTATCACATGCCTGGACGTACTTCTTGGCATCTTGAAATATGGTGGGCCAAAAATAGCCCATCCTTAAAATTTTATGTCCAGTCCTTTTATCAACAAAATGACCCCCACAAGGGCCATCATGGAAAGCTTTGATCATATCATAAACTTCATCATCTCTCACACATCTCATGATTTCTTGATCCAGGCCTGTGTAGAAAAGGTATCCCTCTATCCAACTGTACCGAGCACTCTTCTGAATGATTTTCCTTCTTTCTCTTGGAAATAAATGTGGAGGTACCTTCCCTTCAACCAAATAATTAGCAATGTATACATACCAAGGTGAGTGAGAAGATACTGGAAACAAATGTTCATCTGGAAAGGAATCATCTAATGGTGAATTATCATCATTTATATGCAGTCTTGAGAGAAAATCAGCAACCACATTTTCTTTCCCTGGTCTATCTAGTATAGTGATGTCAAATTCTTGAAGTAATAACAACCATCTTGTTACTATGGAATTAGTAATAGGTTTATTCATCAGATATTTAATTACTGTATGATCAGTATGAATAAAAGTATGATAACCAGAGACATAATGCCTGAATTTATTGATTGCATAAACTACTGCCAAGAATTCTCTTTCAGTAACTATATAATTTAACTCGATAGGAACCATGTTCTTTCTGATATAGTAGATAGAATTGGGTTCTTTTTCCTCCTATTTCCTTATTACTGCACCAATTGCAGTGTCTAAGGCATTTGAAGAAATGTGAAAAGGCAAAGCCCAATTGGGCCCTCTCAAAATGGGAGCTGTGAATAATTTATGTTTCAGATCTGCAAAAGACAATTTGCAATTGTCATTCCAACGAAAGTCAACATCTTTTGTTAATAGGAAAAACAAGGGAGAGGCAAGTTTGGAATTTTTTTTAATGAATCTCCTATAATATCCAGCATGCCCTGAAAAGCTTCTTACCTCTTTTTGAGTTGATGGAGTTGGAATGTCCAAAATTACCTGGATTTTCGCTGGGTCTACCTAAATTTCTACATAATAAATGAAGTGTCCCAGCACCACACCTTCACTCATCATCACATGAGACTTTTTTGTGCTTAAAGAAAGATGAGACTGCATACAACGTTTGAACACTTTTTCCAGATTAGTGAAGGCTTCATCGAAATCAATACCATAAGGTGTAAAATCATCCATGAATAATTCCATACAGTCATTCACCATATCAGAGAAAATACCAATCACAACTCTCTGAAAGGTGGTTGGTGCATTACACAAGCCAAATGGGAGAACCTTGTAGGAAAATGTACCCCAAGGGCTGGTAAAGGTGGTCTTATCTTGGTTATGGGGAGCAATTTATATATGTTTATTGCCACTAAGTCCATCTAGGAAAGAGAAAAACTTTTTCCCAGCTAGGTTGTCTAGAACCTGATCAATAAATGGAAAAGGGAAATGATCCTTCTGTGTGGCCTTATTCAGGTCTCTATAGTCCACATGCACTCTCCACTTACCATTATTTTTAGGTACAATAACCAATGATGAAACCCACTCACTGTCTGATATAGGATAGATGAATCCAACATTGAGAAGTTTTTGGAGTTCCTCAACTATTTCTTTAATATTAGGGTTCATCCTCCTTTTGGGTTGGAAAATGGGTCGAAATTCTTCCTTGATATATATATGGTGGGTGCACAGTTCAGAGGAAATTCCTTTCATATCCATGTAATACCAGACAATTTCCTCCTTATGTTCAATCAATAAATTCATCAATTGACGAGTTTCAGCAATAGATAAATCAAGATTGATGTTTAGGGTATTTCCAGGTTCGATTTCTACAACGATGCTTTTAGAACTGACTATAGGAAATAATTCAGTTGTTTCTATTTCAGCATTTGTTGTTACAGTTGAATCGATTTTATTTACAACAGTTTCAGAAAACATTTTTGGGCTCATCTCCTCCTGGGCAATAGAATCCAATATTCTAGTCAATCGGTGGTGCATGTTCTGTGTAACAATAGAGGGGTCATATATAAAGTAGTTGATTAACTCATCCTCTTTCTCGTCTTTGAAAATCAGGGCTTTTCCTATGGTTAACATAGGTAGAGCACTTTCATACTCAATGTCCATCCATAAAGAATTTTTGGGTTCCATACTGGGTCTAGAATGAGGATGCAGGGTAAGTGTTTTTGTGTCATAACCATCAAACATGGTCATGGAACCATATCTACAACCAATTAAAGCATCAACTGTAGCTAACCATGGTCTTCCTAGAATTAGAGGGTGGCCCCCCAGAAGGGTTTTCAGTTGCAATATGAAAAAATCAGCAGGATACTCCCATGAATCAACTGAAATGACTAAATCATCGATTACTCCTTCTGGTCTGATGGTGGAACGATCAGCTAATTCTAAAATAGTACAAGTAGGTCGGACTTGCATTCTA
Source organism: Picea sitchensis (assembly GCA_010110895.2). Lineage (NCBI taxonomy): Eukaryota > Viridiplantae > Streptophyta > Pinopsida > Pinales > Pinaceae > Picea > Picea sitchensis. The sequence continues at coordinate 23,834 of SNQJ01S0124574.1, read as the reverse complement.
AGTTACAGCAATTGTGTAGTTTCCATTGGCATAATATTAATTGCTACCCCTAAGTCAACTAACACATGGGGAATATGTGTTTGTCCAATTTTGACAGTGACTGTAGGGTTTCCTGGGTCACCATATTTAATAGGTTGGGTTTTGCCTAACATCAGTTCAGACAAGTCCCCCACTACATGCACTGTGAGGGGGTCCCTAAGTTTCTTTCCAGGGCTTCTGATACAAAGATCTCAGACAATCTTAGCATAAATAGGGACATCTCTAATCCCTTGCAATAGTGGAATGCTAACATGCAGGTTTTTAAATTCTCCTAAGAGATTGAAGGATGGTAATTCCACAGTTTTGGTAACTTCTAGTCTTTCAAGGAATGGGGGGTCTATTGATTATTTAATAGGTTGGTCAATTTGGTCTGTATCAACAGATGGTTTTTCCTCCGATTCCTTGTCTGATTCTGAAGATGGAGCATCTTCAATTATGGGCTCAACTATTCTCCCTGATCTTAATTTTATCTCATCACAAGGCATAGGAGTAATAGATAGAGATGGCACATTGTATATATCAATATTCTGAATGTCCTTATTATTGGGATTTGGGTTAGGTTGCACAAGCATCTGAGGTTGTAATGGAGGATTGTTTTGTGGGGCATTGGGAGGTAACTGCAGTTGTTGCTGCTGATAATGGGGTTGGAACTGTTGTTGATAGAGGTTCAATTGATGGTTTTGACAGTTAAGTTGTTGTTGAGGGCCTCTCCAATATGGGTTTCATTGCCCATGATGAATCTGTTGTTGGGGCATAGATAACCATGCATTGGGATCCTGATAAGGAGGGAGAATTGGATTTGGAGGGTGAGCATTCATATGGCCATAGGGTAGCTGATTGTTCCAATAATTAAGTGTTGTAGGAGAGAATTGAGAGTTCATACCTTGGCCTCTTGGCTGCCATTGTCTTCTTTGTGTAATTAGATAGGTAGCCTCCGCTTCCTCATTAGTTGATTTCATTGATGATTTTACACCTGTTAAAGAGGGACATTTGTCAGTAGGATGATCCAATTCACAAATAAGACATACCTGAACATTGTTCAGTGGGCACTCCCTTTTCGGATGTTTGTCTCTACACTTTGGACATAAAATGGACAATGCCTTTTCTGCTTTTGCTTGTTTTTGTTTAATCTGCAGAGTATCAATTTGTGAAGCAAAAGAGTTAATCATTTCTATTTTGAAATCTTTTAATAGATTACCTATTTCTTCTCTTGGTGCCCCTCCATTGGATGATTTATGTACCCTTGAAAAAGTGGTATCCATGGTAACTGGTTTATTTCTTGTAGTTCCTCGAGAACATCTCTTGAAAATATTTACAATGTCTTCATAGGATTCCTTAGATATGTCTCCCTTGCCAATCCTATTCAACATGTCTAAACAATCATCTCTAACCCCTTTTCGCAAAATAGTTTTCAGAATGTCCTTACTCACATCCGAATGTCCAGACCTTTGTAGATTGTACTGGAGTCGCTCTACAAAATCTTCAAGGGTCTCATCCTCTTTCTGAGACATCTTGAAAAGTTCCTCCCTTTGTTCCCTTGTTCAACACTAGTCTTGGTACTTGTTCAGGAAAATCTACCTCATCTGTACCCATGTTGAGATATTTTCTCCTCCTAGGCTCATGAACCATCTTAATGCATTTCCCTTCAATGTGGCTAGAAATAGTTTAACTTTCTGCATAGTAGTAGTGTAGTCATAGCTTGTACACAAAATATCAAATTCAAACAGAATCTCATTTGGTGTAGTGTCCCCAAGGCCGAGCCCCATTGCAAATCATGATATATGAAATGAATTGTAAACATGTTCTATAGGCTGGTGAGCCAAGTTTTGTATAACTGGTAGGATTATGTGTTTGTTAGGCCAGGGAGCCTAAGTGTTGAAGGCCAGGATCCTGCTGATGTACTTGTATGTATGCAGAATGATTAATAAAATATAAACACCGCCAGGTGCAGACCGACCACGATGAATGAGTGAAGGGGGATTGAGCATCCATAGAGTGGGCAAGGGATTAGGGGCTGGAAGGTGGGAAAAAGGGGCTAAGTGTTAAGCCTAGGGGCTAAGCCTAGGGGGCTTAATCTTGGGTATAATATTTTAATATTATTTCCCAAAAGACATGTGTATTTTATTTTTATCCTAAGTTCCTAGCAAGGGAAAATGTGCAAAAGAGATGCATGCTATGGGAACGCATGCATTTCCCAGGGTGACAAGTGTCAACCCTGGTGCATGCAAATATAATAGCCGAGATGAATCGTGTGAGGGGGATCTTCTCCATTCTACCCAACCGTCTGAGCGTGAACCCGTCCGACCTCTGCAAGAATACCCTCGTACAATCCCGAAACCAAAAACCGTGAGACTACCCCGTGATTGTTGAACCTGTTTGGGAAGCGCGTGTATGTTTTTCCCAATTGGCTATTGCGGCCATGCAGTGCTGGAATGTGCATGGCATACTAGCCAGAGTAAGCTCGTGCTGAGCTTGTGTATGACCTCTCTTCTAGTGAGGCAGGTTGTCAGGCCTATGAGAAACTCTTTCCAGGTGAAAGAGTTTGCTGGGAAGTGGTTTCTTCCAGAGAGTGCCCAACACCAGCTACGGGCTCTGAGACTTCCTGATCCAACCTGTTTTCGAGACCCAGAGAGGGAGGTTAGCACCGATGGACTGTGCGTGTGAAGGTGTATACTTTCGGGCGGAATAGGCATGTGGGGAATGAGAGTCTGGTAGTAGTGGGCGTAAGATGGCATCTTTGGGAAGAATCCTTCCAGATATTTCTGTGCTATTTCCCTGTAACCTCAGCCTAGCCTAGGATTCCTTGCCTTGGGGTGGAGCTCAGTCCCAGCTCGGGGGTGATCCATTGTTGGGATGATGAGCAGTGTGGTCTAAGGTTAGGAGGTTCGTGGAAGGCCTGCACTTGGTTGGTGGATTTCACCACTGTTACAAGATAAGTGTCTAACTATGTTTTATCACATTTTATCAATATGTTTTGTATCTTTGCGTATTAAAATGATCATGCATTCTGTTGTACATTTGGATTAATTTATTTTCCATGCATTCTTTATGTTAAAATGATTCTTATGCTTACTCTGAGCTTAAATATATTTCATTGCGTAAATGCACGTGATTAACTATGAATGAGAATGTGTTATTCCGCGTAGTAACACCTACACGGTAGCCAAGGTGCGCTACAGTTATTCTGAGTTATCTACCAAGTAGTCTTATAGTAACCCTGGGTAGTTGAGTGAAAGGGGTGTTACAAATTGGTATCAAAGCGAGGTTTCGACACTGAGCCTAGATGGGCCAGTGGAGCGGTCTTTGGACCGAGAATGTGAAGGAAAATTAGGTCTAGAGAACCAATTTCGGACCTTGGTTTGTTCCAGAGTGTCAAGTAGTTACTTGACCGTGCTTACGAGCTCAGGAAGTATAGCGGCGAGTGAAACTGCAGCTGGTGTGGTCTATGGCCACAGGGAGATAGGTCTCTACACCAATGGTGTTAGAACCTTAGGATTTGTTCGGGAGGGAAGGCGAGCCCTCGTGACCGTCGGATCTGGAAAAATGTGCGTAGGAATTAAAATTCCTTTTTGAAATACATAGGAATGTGGAAATCACGATATGTGAAATTCCGAATTGGTTAGGAACCGTCTGAGCTGTCAGATCTCAGCCGAAAAACCTGTCAGTCATAGGATCTGTTGGGAGATGTCCGAAGGTTAAACCTTCGAGACTAGGGGTGAAAGTTTCGAAATAGATCTAGACCGTCCGAAAAATGGAGGACACGTGTCGTGAGATTTTCCATTTCGAAAAATCGGGAATCGCGATATCGGAGTCACGAAGGAGGTCGGGAATTTTCATGGTAAAAGTCTCGGGAACGATCAGAATAGTCCATCTTGAGGAGGACGCGTGGCAGCAATCGGTGCCATCAGGAAAGGATCAACAGGAAGTTGTTGATCAGTGCTTGGATCGTCGGGATATCGGGGATCCTGGTGACAAAGTGTTTATGCATTTTGGAATCGCGAACCGCGAAACCCCGATAAGTGGGAGCCAGCTGTCAGCAGATTAGAGAAGGAGGAAATCTTCATTGTGTGGGGGCCAACTGTCAGCCAGTCGGGATTCGAATATTCGGGAATCGCGGGGACAAGAAGTCCATGCATTGTGAAACTTAGAACCCCGAAAACCCGACGAGAGGTTTGACTACGGTCACGGGGTAGAGGTTACGTGGACCAGGAGCTAAGCCAAAAGGGCTAACGTGTGAAGGACGCATCGGGATTTGGAGAATCGTGAATCCTGAGGACATGTGAATTTGGACATTGGGAAGTCCGAAACTCCGATAGGAGGTATGACTGTGGTCATATAAGGGGAGGTCCTGTGAACCATGAGTCTATCTCGGAGGGTTAAATGGGAGTTCTCCAGTACTGGGACTTGTTGGTTGTGGATCCTGATTATCTTTCTGATTCAGAGGTCCTTGCTTTCAGCCGTGTTTATACCCCATGAAGTATTTACACCCCATAAGTATGTACACTCTTCCATGCGGGGGAGTGCAGAGTGAATTAATAGGTAAGAAAGGAACTGACTGTAAACCGTTCATTATAAGTTCGCAGATCTAATGGTAGAGATTCTGTTAGGGTTTTTTTCCCTAGAAGGAAACCCTCTTTTATGAGGGAAATGTATTGCGGCTATGGATGATGGTGAATATTGTATTCTGAGAGAGGAGACTGTGAGAGAAAGAAGAGGAATTTATAGCGGGTTTTGTTGTAGGTTTTATCCCTTCATTTGTTGGATAATAATAAAGGAAGGACCTGGCAATTGTTTTGGTGGACGTAGCCCACACTGGGTGAACCACATAAATCCGTGTCTCTCTTGTATTGTGTGTCTTCTGTGTTTTTTTTCTGCATTTGTTTTATTTTATTGCTTCGCGGTCCTGTTTTTCTAACAACTGGTATCAGAGCGTAAGGTAACTCGCAGGAAAAGAGGGTTCCTGGTTCGAGTGGGAGCAATGCGAGAAGATGGAAAGTTTAGGGTCGAGAAATTTAACGACCAAAACTACCAGTTATGGAAGATGCAGATGGAAGACTATATATATCAGAAGGATCTATTCCTACCATTGAGTGGAGTAGCAAAGAAGCCGGTGGCCATTAAGGACGAAGAATGGGAGATTCTTGACAGAATGGCTCTAGGAACGATACGGCTGAGCCTAGCAACGTCGGTGGCTTTCAATATTTCGAAAGAAAAGACAACGAAAGGTTTGATGGATGCGTTGGCCAAATTGTATGAAAAATCCTCAGCGTCGAATAAGGTATTTCTAATGAAGAGATTATTTAATATGAAGATGTC
>SNQJ01S0124574.1:0-18469 GCA_010110895.2 Picea sitchensis | reverse complement strand
CATGATATATGAAATGAATTGTAAACATGTTCTATAGGCTGGTGAGCCAAGTTTTGTATAAATGGTAGGCTTATGTGTTTGTTAGTCTAGGGAGCCTAAGTGTTGAAGGCCAGGAGCCTGTTGATGTACTTGTATGTATGCAGAATGATTAATAAAATATAAAAACTGCCAGGTGCAGACCGACCATGATGAATGAGTGAAGGGGGACTGAGCATCCACAGAGTGGGCAAGGGATTAGGGGCTGGAATGTGGGAAAAAGGGGCTAAGTGTTGAGCCTAGGGGATAAGCCTAGGGGGCTTAAGCCTAGGTATAATATTTTAATATTATTGCCCAAAAGACATGTGTATTTTATTTTTATCCTAAGTTCCTGGCAAGGGAAAATGTGCAAAAGGGATGCATGCTATGGGAACGCATGCATTTCCTAGGGTGACAAGTGTCAACCCTGGTGCATGCAAATATAATAGCCGAGATGAATTGTGTGAGGGGGATCTTCTCCATTCTACCTGACCATCTGAGCATGAACTCGTCCGACCTCTGCAAGAATACCCTCGTACAATCCCGAAACCAAAAACCGTGAGACTACCCCGTGATTGTTGAACCTGTTTGGGAAGCGCATGTCTGTTTTTCCCAATTGGCTGTTGCGGCCACGTAGTGCTGGACTGCGCGTGGCATACTGGCCAGAGTAATATCATTCTGAGCTTGTGTATGACCTCTCTTCTGGTGAGGGAAGCGACTGTGGTTGGAAGAGGCAATTTGTCAGGCTTGTGAGCAACTCTTTCCAGGTGAAAGAGTTTGCTGGGAAGTGGTTTCTTCCAGAGAGTGCCCAGCACCAGCTATGGGTTCTGAGACTTCCTGATTCGACCTGTTGTCGAGACCCAGAAAGGGAGGTTAACACCAATGGACTGTGCATGTGAAGGTGTATATTCCCAGGCGGAACAGGCATGTGGGGAATGAGAGTCTGGTAGTAGTGGGTGTAAGATGGCATCTTTGGGAAGAATCCTTCCAGATATTTCTGTGTTATTTCCCTATAACCTCAGCCTAGCCTAGGATTCCTTGCCTTGGGGTGGAGCTCAGTCCCATCTCGGGGGTGATCCACTGTTGGGATGATGAGCAGTGTGGTCTAAGGCTGGGAGATTCGTGGAAGGCCTGCACTTGGTTGGTGGATTTCACCACTGTTACAAGATAAGTGTCTAACTATGTTTTATCACATTTTATCAATATGTTTTGTATCTCTGCGTATTAAAATGATCATGCATTCTGCTGTACATTTGGATTAATGTATTTTCCATGGATTATTTATTTTAAAATGATTCTTATGCTTACTCTGAGCTTAAATGTATTTCATTGCATAAATGCACGCGATTAACTATGAATGAGAATGTGTTATTCCGCGTAGTAACACCTACATGGTAGCCAAGGTGCTCTACAGTTATTTTGAGTTATCTACCAAGTAGTCTTATAGTAACCCTGGGTAGTTGAGTGAAAGGAGTGTTACATTTGGATCCTCAATAGACAATCCATGGAAATTTGGTAGGTCTGAAAGAGGTTTGTTCTTCATAGTAGCTATCCCCCTTGTAGGAATATTAGTAATAGGAAAAACCAGGGTAGAGATAATATTTTCATCATTTACCTGATCTTCATTGTTCTGCAAATACTCTCAGTTGAACTCCTCTTCATTATCTCCTTGATTTTCCATGGTTTTTGTTTCTCTCCACTCAATATGGTAAGAATCCCACTCCTCCTTAGTGACTATATGTTCGTTAATCTGATAAACAACTTCTTTTGGTCTTTCTCATGGCCTAGCTATACTTCCTTGATCTTCAATATTCTCTAGTGTTGCTTGTTGATTTGTTGGTGACAAACTTTCAACTTTAGCCCTTGATGAAAGCGATGTTTCAAATCGGGGCAGTTCTGATGACTGAGGAATTTGTCTCCTTAGAGGATTTGAAGGGCGAAAGATAGATCCTGAAGAAGAATCTACTCTGGCTATAATCTCATCAACAAAGGTTGGTCTTCCCAATGCAGGGTTCCTTCCTCCACGTCCTTTGGTACCTGTAGGGTTAGTATTTTGGGGAATATGTCCTCTTGTTCCTCAATTCATACAGGATATTCATTTCTAAGAAAATAAAACCAATGTGCTTACAAAAATCTATAATTATCTTCCCCAACAACGACGCCAAAATGTTGGGCACTTTAATTGTCTAATTAAATAGATAATTAAGGTGTTTAATATAAATTGTCAAACCCAGGGAAGTTTTGTTATTGCAAGGTAATTGTGAATAGTCTATGCTAGATTATGGAAGGATCATTATTCAAATTGCAGTAAGAAACCAAATTGAAAGGTTTAACTCTTAACACAAGTTGTTGACACAGCTGGAGATTCTACAGAATCAAAATCACACTTGCATAAATGAAATCTTGAACTGATGGGTTCATAAGAATCCTAGATTATCTAATCTATTCTAACTTTATGTTTTACTCTTGCAGAAAGAAACTATGTGCGACTTGTTGAAAGGAGACCTACTTATCTGCAAAAAAGGAATTCACAGTTTTGTTTTCAGAGATTAAATCTAATGCAGGAAAGGAAAACAATTCTCCAGTGGTATCCAAAAATTTACACTAATTCTCATGAGACACACAGATGCACATTAAACAGAAAGGAACTGACTGTAACAATAGATATATGCTATAAATGATAAACAGATCAATTATCCAAATCAAATTAGTTAATATAAAACAAAAAAACAAATGGGAGTCTGTGAGGAAGGTGGGCCCTTTCCTTCTCACTGAATCCATTCAAAAATAGACTACAGTAGGTTAACAAAACTCAATCCACTTCTTTATTGATTCGCCAAAAAGGTTCAGATAAAATGTTCTCTTATTCACTCTTTGTTCACAACTAAAATTCGGTAGTAATGATTACAAAGGATCTGTTATTTAAAGACAGAGTTATTCAATTGAAAACAGACTCAGAACAACTTTGAGAATAGAATATTCTCAAGTTGTTCATATGATATACACAATCTGTTAAATGATCTTCATCATCAATGTGAACCAAAACGTGTAACAACCTTGAGTATCAGTCTTCATGATTCAAATTTGCATCGGGGACCAGCTTCCAGGATCGGTGGATATCTATTGCAATAGGTGTAGCAGCTTCCAAAAAGGGTGCACAATTGTTGTAGTTGTGTAACAACATGCATAGTTGGCGCACAGTTGTAACAACCTTGTGTAACAACAACGATCTTTCTTTAATACTTGTTTGTTCTACATAGTTTAATCATTAGTTTGAATATTCATGGGTAAAATATGAGAAACGCTACCAATCCAACATGTTAAAGTGAATAAAATATAAAAGAAAGATTAATGATGCATACCTTGGGAAAAAGGGTCTTAGCAACAATTATTAGGCATTTAGAATAGAATTGGTAAGGTTGAATGAGAAAAAGAGATGGTGAAAAAGGGACATTTTTGGGTCCTAACAATAACCCAAAACTATTTTAATTGAGTAAGTCACAACGTCGCTTCATGTCAATGCATGGGTATGTGTGGTGTTCTTACAACATGTTAGGTCAGGTTGTTGATTATTATGACTGAGTGTTTAATTTCCATGTGATTATTGCAGTTGTGGTGTTTATGGTATGGCCGCCCACTGTGAATACTATGGATATTTGTTTGGTCATGCACTTAGTGATAGTCACACAGTTTTTAAACATGGCTTTGTTTCAATTTGATTATTTGTTTTATGAGGTCGGGTATGTTGTTTCTATCTCCTTTTGTTGGATGGATAGCCCAACATTTTTAATGTTTAGAATCAAAGAAAATCAGACCTGTACAGTCACAAAATTACACTTGCATTTTGTCGAATGGTTTGTGTATTCCACAGCATAGCGTAAGTCGAAGTGGTGATGGTTGTTTGTGTGTTTAAATGGCAAGACATGATCTTTGCGATTTGAATATGGATTATTGTGTTGACTGTCCACTATGTATGTTTAATGGATATCATGCATTTTAACAATGATAAGCACGGGTGCCATGACGATATAACTTCATTGCAATTTAATTGATTAAAAGACATAATCGAGCACGATCTTTGAGTTTTATTTGATGATTAAAGTAATTCGTGAGCAATGAATGATTTAGATGTTGGACAGAGTGGAAATAAGTGACTGTTTATGCATTTGGGAATTATTTTTAGTTTTGAATGGATAAATAAGAGGAACATAGCTTCCTTACAGATTGTTGTGGAATGCATATTGTCTTGTTTGATGACATTGTGTTAAAGATTTGATTACGAGAAAAAAGCTATATAATGCACATAGTTGTTTGAGCTATACACAATAGTTGTTTATTGGGTCACAATGGTCATTTGGTTGGTGTATTTCCTTTTACATAATGGTTTTATGAATTACTTAATTAATTTTCTGAACAGTACCTGCTATCTTTCCCACCATGATTTCACTTTTTCGCTAATTACAACCCCATCACCTTCCTACATTTATTTTTCACTCCTTTTTCTAAAATTGATTACAGTCAAGAAGAGTTATGTATTAATACAATTGGAAGTCGCAATTCCTTGGTTGTATCACAGTGATGTTTTCTTTGGTTTGTGTGACAGTTTATTGTTGTTGTCTTTGAGAAGTATTCATGTTTTCCCCCCTCATTATATCATGTTTCTCTCAGTACAATCCCCTCGCATATCCCAGAACCATTTGTTCAAACCCTACTCATTGACAAACAATTAAACAATTTGTATGGATTGGATTGCATGGGTCTGATATATTGCTGAGCCAAAATCTATTTCATATTTTTAAAGAGTTATCATGTATGGTCATTTAAAAGACTATCTTCTAATCAATCACACATACAAGGATGAGATATTCAAATAAAAGGTTGAAAATCGAGGCCCACTACGCCTCTATCAAGGAGAAAGATGATACTAACCGTTCCACATATTCAAATAATTCTGGTAAATCTGTGTCCTTCCACATGCATTAGAAGGATGATTGTTCTCATATGATCAGCAAGATGAAGCTTAAAGATTCCACATAGCCTTGGACAGGTTCATAAGTACTACAATATGATAGCATCAACAAGGGAAATATTTCCTCATAAACTGGAAAATATGTCTTTTGAGTTTTTTTTATTTTATCTATTGTTGATGAAAGTTGACTTCAGGAATTTTTGGACAACATGTTTTATTTTTGGATATATGAGTAATGCATTTTTTAAAACAATGTCAACTATAAATAAGATAAATTGTCAAATGTGCATGTAATGATGGGAGTCACAAGGAGGGTTCTTCTTTCTTAATTGACTAGTTATGTTATAATTATTAAGAGCTAAATAGGAGTTACAAGGGGTCCCACCTACTAGTTATTATTTATTTAAAACCCTTACTATGAATTATTACTTTCCCCCCCCTTAAATAAAAAGTTGGTTGAGTTCTTAGTTAACATAATTAATGAGGTGGTTCAACTACTTCAACCAATTCTAATTTGCAAAAAGGCAAAAAGAAAGGGAGGAACAAGAGGAGGATATAAGGAGAAGAATACTAAGGTTTGCTCTTTGAGTTTATGTTGAGATAGTTCAATTTTCATTAATTCCTTAATTTATCACAAGCCTAATTCTCTTTTATGATAGCAGGGTCTTATTGTAGACAACAACATTCAGGGCTAAATTACATCATTCAGACACTTGTTTTTAAGAGATGTTGATCTATCTTTGATACTCTGTGTAGACTTGTCTATTTTTGAATTAGTTTTCATGACTAACAAAGGCTATTGTGTAGAGTCAAGTGTGAAGCAATCTGTGGCAAGTTGATCCAACTTTTAGAGTTCAGTTTTGGTTTTCTGTTAGAGCTCCTTTTGTATGTTCCATCGGGAATGTCTAAGTTTGACTTTGGTCCGAAATTTCTATATGAGATTTTGTAAAGAAAATGACTCTTTGGTGAATTGGAATGAAATAAAGGATTTATTTATGTCTCATTTGTCTTAATTATCATCTTGGTGTCTTAATGTTTTCTTTACACTTGTTTTAAGCAACTATTGTATTCATAAAATTATATAAAAAGTGAATTTCCAACGAGCTTTTTATTTATAAAAGACTAGCATAAGCTCTTGTAATTAACACTTGTGAGTTAGGATGTTATTTTTGTTGGCTATAAACATAGGGTGATATTCTTGTCTATTTTTCTTTATCCAAGTAGAATCTGAAAATGCTTGAGTAACATAATTTCATATATTTTCCTCAACATTTATTTAGCAACCATATTGGGGAGATCTTCGATATCTCTCTGGTTAATTTTTATACTTGATTTTCATCGATACATCTATTTTTCTTATATTGATTCTTTGATTGTTTTATTTCTTAATGACTGTTCCTGTTGCAAAGTAGCCCAATATTGAGCATAGTCTCCAAGACCATACCAACATTGCTTTGAACTTGTTTAATACACTTTTAGACACTGCCATCACTTGTGTTGAAATTAACCATTCTTGGGAAGCAATTGAACGATATATTAGTGCACACGAATGTTGGGAAGCTAGACGTAGACAGCCTAGAAATCGGCAGTAACCTTTTTGTTTCTTCAGTTTTGGCCTTTCTTTCATGTCCTTAGATTCTCGTTCTTCTAGAAGAAGAAGAGGCTTGTCACCTGAAATTAATCCTATTGTTGAAATAGGAAGAAGGAACATCGTGTTATCTACCCAACAAAGTTCTCTAAGGAGAATTTTGTCTGATTCATCCAGTTCATATTTCTTTCCCTCATCTATCATCCACAATATGGCATCTAGTGGTTGTTCTAGTGGAACTGGAAGTAATGAATCTTCTCAGTCTTCATCGTCATCAATGATTGGTAGCTTATATAGCCACCATATCCCTGTCCAATCTACCACAAATCCCACCAAAGTCATTAAAAATTATGGGCTTTTTCAGTTCGAAGAAGATGCCACAACCACATAGTGGCATGTGTCCTCTCCTCTTAACCTAACACCTACTACTCGTCCACTTCCTAAATTTAAAAAGAATCTTCCTAGGTTTTCGGGAAATAACATTGTAACTACAAATGAACACCGAGTGGCATTTTCTAATGCTTGTCATAACATAGGTGCCAATGACAATGATACTTGCATGCACTTATTCGTCAATTCCTTGGAAGGAAAGGTTGTGATTGATTTCTTTGACCTTCCTCCTAAGATTTTTTCTACTTGGGAGGAGTTAATCTATTGGTTCTGATCCACTTACGGGCAATCTAAAAGTCCATTCGATAAGTTAAGGGAATGCAATAATGTCACCTATAAGGATGGTGAGACCATCAAGTCTTTCAACTTGTGTTTCATCAAGTTATACAATCAAATCCATGAACTTATCCACCCCCAAAAGCAAGCCTCTTTCATGCATTACTACAATGCATTACCTTCCTCCTACCATCATAGGCTTGAGGAAAAATCCATTGATAATCTCAGTTCCTCTCTACATGCTTGTTCAAAGTATGAAGAAAAGCTTGAAAGAACTGGACTTCCCCAGGGAGAGTTGGTTAGACATACATACATGTCCACTCTTTTATAGCTAGTACAAGACATGAACAATCATATGATAGCATATGAGTGGAAATGAACTATCTCCCCTCTCACCCCTGGAGCTTCGTCCTCTTCTGCACCCCCCTTTAGAAGTCCGGTGGAAAGTAATTTTCAGCCAAAATCTATCTTGCCTCGAATTTGGTGTAACTTATGCAAGGAACACCACGGGGAAACCACATGTGAGGTAAATAAGAGTGCCAGAGATAAGATATTTGGTAAGATACCAAAAGCTACTATCATTGTCCTAGATTTTTTAGAGCCAGAAGACATCATGGTCATTAACACTAGGAACAAAGCCTATGCTCCCAAGGGAAAATTTGATCCTCCATGTAGTTATTCTAGCCCAATCTCATCCTCAGTCGCTGCTACAGTCCAGGCTCCTAAAGTTAATGAGAGTCAAGGAATTACTCCCCCTCTCTTCTCTTCCAAATACAATATCTTGAATCGATTGGCTAACATCAAATCAAATGCAACCCTTATAGACATGTTTGTCATCCATGAACAACAAATGCATCTGAAACAATTCATTGAAGGAAAAGATTTCGTTGTAGCTAATCTTTCTGAAGAGGTAAATGAAAAGGAATCTTCTGTAAATAAAGTAAGTGTACATAAATTTATATATCCTATAAAAAATACCCCTTTTTATATTTTTGTAAATATTGTGGATAAGATTTCCCATTGTTTCCTCATTGATGGAGGTTCATGCCCAAGTGTGATGTCAAAGATTATTATGGAAGAGTTAGGCTTGTCTTGTACAAATGAAAATGCCAGAAGCATGCTCTCCTATAATAGTCTAAAAAAAATAACCATATGCGAGATTAAGGATGTGACGTTGGTTTTATGCGCTCATCTTGAAATAAGGACAACCCTCAACATTCAAGTAATTGATATTCCTGTAAGAAATTACTCGATTATATTAGGAAGAGATTGGAAATACTTAACAGGTGGGTACCTCTCACTCAACAGGATGCATTTATCTGTTCCTCGTAATGGTAAGAACATTGTAGTCCTTATAGAGGGAAGGATTTCACCCTACATAGAGAGTGTTCCACAATCTAGTGTAAACTATATTGAAGAGGACCTAGGAGTGTATTCCATCTTTGTTGAGGAAGATAATATTCCTTTGGAAGTAATTGATTTAGATGATGATATGTGGCACATGCACTTGGATGGTTCATGCTCTAATTAAGGTAATGGGGTTGGCATTGTCCTGGTTTCCCCTGCAGAAAAAATTCATAATTTGTCTTACAAGTTAGAGTTTTCTTGTACAAACAATGTCACTGGATTCGAAGATTTATTATTAGGCATTGAAAATGCCCATAATCTTGGTTGTAGTCACCTTTCCGTTTTTGGAGATTGTGAGCTTGTTGTGAACCTGATACGTAAGATATGCTCTTCTATAAACAAGTTGATGGAATGATACACCCAAATTGTTTGGGCGCTTATCTCAAACCTTTTATCTTTAAACATCACTCATGTTAAGAGGGAGTTGAATTCAATGGCTGATCGGTTAGCTACCTTTGCGGATTATCCTAATCAACAACTCTTGCCTCACAGGCTTGATTGTTCTTTTCAATCTATATATTGTCCATATATCCCTGACAATGTATAATCTTGGCAGGCCCTCCCTAATGATGAGAGCATTTATGTTTTCATTTGAGATGAATCTCTCAAGCCCGAGGAAATTATATCTATATAAAACAATAAGATTCATGAGGGCTTGACTCCTCTTGAAAGTTCATTTTCATCAAGTGATGTAGGCGACAAAGAAAAACATAAATAAGAGGAGTTACGAAGGAGGGTGGGTGAAACCATCCCCTTGAACATTGGGGCACTCGAATATTCAAGGAACGTTAACATAAGTACCCAATGTTTTGATAAAGAAGAAATGCATATTTCCAAGCTACTTGGTGGATTTCAAGAGGTTTTTCCTTGGCCTTATAAGGATATTCATGGTTTTGATCCTGGTCTTTTACAAAATTTTATTCCCATCAAGGAAAGTATGAAACCAATTATGCAAGAACAAAGAGCTATTAACTCTGCATTTAAAGCAACTTTTCAAAGGGAGTTGGAAAAATTCTTTAGGGTTGGGATTATTTTTTCAGTTCACCCTGAATGGGTTTCCTATTGGGTACCTGCTTCGAATACCACTGATCATTTTATATACTTCATTAATTTCCTCACTTTCAATTAGGATGTTATGAGAACTCATGTTCCTCCTCTCAATGTGGGAATAATTATGCAGCAGGTTGTAGAGTTACAGTTGAGAACCTTACTTGAAAGCTTTTTGGGTTTCAAGAAAATCAAAGTAAAAGGGGAAGATGATTACAAAACCACTATTATCACTAGTTGGGGTACCATGTCTTACAAATTCCATCTTTCTGTCTTACCTGATGCAAGTACCACTTTTAAAAAAACTATACACACAACTCTTGATGAATTGATCAACATCCATATCTACCTTGATGATCTAACCATATACATTAAAGGGTTGATAATTACCTCATAGTTCCAAGTGTTATTTCTGGATCCTTTCAAAATTGATTTTGTCCTAGATACTAACTCTTACATTCTAAAATATCTACGGGACCAATCGTTTTCCTACAACACTAACGGTTCTTGTTTGAAACATTACGAGGGACCAACGTGAAAAGTTCTAATGTTGTTGGATTTTCTGTATACTAGTGGCCTAACTCTGCTTTCCTTTTGTGCTTCTCTTTTCTTCTTTACAATAGTTTGATTTCTTCTTGTTGTGTTAACACTTTCCTTACTGCTTTTTAATTTCTTTATTTTATTGTTGTTGTTTTAATTTTTGCATTTTTACTTCTGTCATGATTTTGTTTCCTGTCAAAATAGGATGTTGGATCAATTCTGCCACAGTGACGCTCTTGCAAAGCATTTTTAGTCAGTAAAAATCAAGCTTACATGACTGTCGTGATGTCTCCTCTGAAGGCACCCTTGAAATTGTTATATATTTCCAATGCTGTCTTATAAAGAATTGATTATCTCCCGCTTCTTCTTGCCATTTCTTTATCCATTGAGATTTTTAAGAGCAAGTCTAAAAATTTTCTCCTTGAAGTTAAGAGCAGATTTTGGTTGAATGATTATGAATACAGTGGTAAAACCCCTCATACTTAACTCTTTTCATGAGTTATTCTCAAATTCCTGGTCATTTATTGAATCCACTCACTTCCCCCTGTTGCATAATATTCATGGTTATATCTCTTTGATCTGTTTTTCTTGGTTTATGAAACCATGAGTTATGAGTTCTAAATCTATTGAAAATAAATTTCCCTATGGAGTCTCTAGCTTGTTGACAATTAAAATCATAACAAAGTTTTTCCCGCAAAGAGTTGCTAAAGCCTATTATTATTAAGCTAAATAATACTAGTAGGAGGGACCCCATTGTAGATTGGAGATCAGATCTGGTTCTTATTTGATGTTGTTCTATTGTTCAACACTTCTTACATGGTTGAGGAGATCTTGTTTTTATTGGCGATGGATTGGGATTATTATGTGTTGGTTCTATGTGCGACAAGTAAATAATGAATAAGGCATGTTATGTTCTAATCTCTAATTTTATATTACAACAGCCTACATTATTAATTGATACCATTGCTATCTATTCTTGGGACACCTGCACAATAGATATGTTAGTAACAAGACATAAAAAACAGTTGGAAAAAGGAAAAAAGCAATTTCTCACGCATCTAACTAACTATGCAAATACACTACACTACATGCATGGAAATTAACATAAGTACACACTTTCTGTGTACTCGAATATTCAAGGAACGTTAACATAAGTACACAGAAAGGAACGTTAACATAAGTACACATAAATATTTCTCACGCACTCGGGGATAATCACAGATTTTTTAAACATGGCGTTGTTGCAATTTGATTATTTGTTTTATGAGGTCGGGTATGTTGTTTCTACCTCGTTGTGTTGGAGGTATAGGCCAACATTTTGAATGTTTAGAGTCAAAGAAAATCAAACCTGTACAGTCATAGAATTACACTTGCATTTTTTCGAATGGTTCGTGTATTCCACAGCATAGCGTGAGTTGAAGTGGTGATGGTTGTTTGTCTGTTTAAATGGAAAGACATGATCTTTGCGATTTGAATATGGATTATTGTGTTGACTGTACACTATGTAGGTTTAATGGATATCATGAATTTTCACAACGATAGGAATGGGTGCCATGATGGTATAACTTCATTGCAATTTAATTTATTAAAAGATAAAATCGAGCACAACCTTTGAGTTGTATTTGATGATTGAAGTAGTTCGTGAGAAACATATGATTTAGATGTTGAACAGAGTGGAAATAAGTGATTGTTTATGCATTTGGGAATTATTTTTAGTTTTAAAAGGAAAAATAAGAGGAACAAAGATTCCCTACAGATTATTTTGGAATGCATACTATCTTGTTTGATGACAAAGTGTTAAATATTTTATTACAAACAACAATCTAGATAATGCACAAAGTTGTTTGAACTATACACAATAGTTGTTTATTGGAACACAGTGGTCATTTGGTTGGTGTATTTCCTTTTACAGAATGGTTTTATGGATTTTAATTAATTTTATGAACAATACCCGCTCTCTTTCCCACCATTATTTCTCTTTTTCGCTAATTACAACCCTATCACCTTCCCACATTCATTTTTCACTCCTTGTTCTAAAATTGATTACAGTCAAGAAGAATTTTGTATTAATACAGTTGGAAGTCACAGTTCCTTGGTTGTATCATAGTGTTCTTTTCTTTGGTTTGCATTACAGTTGATTGTTGTTGTCTTTGAGCAGTAATCATGTTTTTCCCCCTCATTATATCATGTTTCGATCAATACAAGCCCCTCGCATATCCCAGAACCTTTTGTTCACCCCCTTTTCATTGATGAATGGTTAAACAATTTGTATGGATTGGATTGCATGGGTCTGATATATTGCTGAGCCAAAATCTATATCACATTTTTAAAGAGTTATCATGTATGGTTATTTAAAATACTATTTGCTAATAAATCAAACATACATGGATGATATATTCAAATAAAAGGTTGAAAACCAAGGCCCACTACGCCTCTGTCAAGGAGAAAGCTGCTACTACCCCTTCTGCATCTTCAGATAATTCTGGTAAATCTGTGTCCTTCCACATGCATTGGAAGGATGATTTCTCTCATATGATCAACAAGATGCAGCTTAAAGATTCCACATAGCTTAAGACAGGTTCAAAAGTACTAAAAGATGATAGAATCAGCAAGGGAAAGATTGCCTCACAAACTGGAAAATATGGCTTTTGAGTTTTTTTTATTTTATCTATTGTTGATGAAAGTTAACTTCAGGAATTTTTGGACAACATGTTTTATTTTTGGATATATGAGTAATGCATTTTTTAAAACAATGTCAAATATAAATGAGATAAATTGTCAAATGTGCATGTGATGGTGGGAATCACAAGGAGAGTCTTTCTTGCTTAATTGACTAGTTATGTTATAATTGTTAAGAGCTAAATGGGAGTTACAAGGGGTCCCACCCACTAGTTATTATTTATTTAAAACCCTTATTATGACTTATTACATTCCCCTCCTTAACTAAAAAGTTGGTTGAGTTCTTAGTTAACTTAACTAATGAGGTGGTTCAACTACTTCAACCAATTCTAATTTTCTTAAAGGAAAAAAGAAAGGGAGGAACAAGAGGAGGATAGAAGTAGAAGAATACTAAGGTTTTTTCTTTGATTTTATGTTGAGATAGTTCAGTTTTCATTCATTATTGAATTTATCACAAGCCTAATTCTATTTTATGATAGCAAGGTCTTATTGTAGACAAAAACATTCAAGGTTGAATTACATCATTCAGACACTTGTTTTTCAGAGGTGTTGATCTATCTTTGATAGTCTGTGTAGACTTGTCTATTTGTGAATTAGTTGTCACGAATGACAAAGACTATTGTGCAGAGTCAAGTGGGAAACAATTTGTGGCAAGATGATCCATATTTTAGAGTTCGGTTTTGGTTTTCTGTTAGAGGTCCTTTTGTATGTTCCAACGGGGATGTCTAAGTTTGACTTTGGTCTGAAATTTCTGTATGCGATTTTGTAAATAAACTTACTCTTTGGTGAATTGGAATGAAATAAAGGATTGTTTTATGTCTCATTTGTCTTAATTATCATATTGGTGTCTTACTTCTATCTTTACACTTGTTTTCAACAACTATTATATTCAGAAAATCATATAAAAAGTGAATTTCCAACAAGCTTTTTATTTATAAAAAACTATCCTATGCACTTGTAATTAATACTTGTGAGTTAGGATGTTATTTTTGTTGGCTATAAACATAGGGAGATATTACCGTCTATTTTTCTTTAGCCAAGCAGAATCTGAAAATGCTTGAGTAAGATCATTTCATATCTTTTCCTCCACACAGTCTTTTCCCTTTTTTATCTATCATATCCTGTAACAATTGATAGCCAAATATAATGTCCATGTGCCTGGAAAAATAATTTCATCCTTATGCTCCACATCTCATACTTAAAACCATTCTGACCATTAAACATTGGTACTCCATTCTCAGAATAATCCATGATCTCCTTCGAGTGGTTAAACAGTTTCCTGAAGGAACTAGCTCCAAAACTAATTGTTGGATTACTTAGAGGGAGGGTGAATTAGTAATAGATCAATATAATCCTTTTTCACCATAAAATGCATGTGTTATATCAATGTAGCATTATCATCAAATAGTTGCAGAGTAAATAAACAATGAGCAAATGAGAAATCACACACATACATAGTACACCAGTGTTTTATGTGGAAATCCAAAGCGAGAGAAAACCACAGAATGTTTTTTCTTATATGTCTTTAAGAATTACATTCATTGGAAGAACCAACTTCCTTTGTTTTCTAGCTGCAACTGGAATGAGGCTACAAACTAAGAGAATATCCAACTCCCCAATTCTCTGACAACAACCACAAGGAGGCTACAACCCACTATGTTCTCCGGCTACAACCACCTGTCCTTGCCTCGTCCAACTGCCCTGAAATATAAATGTAAAATGTAGACAACCTGTCACTGTCACTGAATCAAAAATTGCCACTGTCAACCTGTCACTGTCAACCTATACCAATAACCTATAACAACCTCTACCAATCAACCTGCACCAAACAACTTGTACCAATAAACTAAACCAACATGTACCATGCATAAACCATGCATCAACCTGTACCTCAATCTGTACCATCAACAAGTGCATCAACCATGCACCAAAAATTATATAAATAACTTGTCACAACAACCTCAAAAAAAAATGTGCCATATTTATCATAAATAAACCCCAACCATGTTGTTGTTGTGATTTGTCTGTCGCACTTTTTCTGTCGTGATTTTTCTGTCGCACTTTTTCTGCTGCACTTTTTCTTCCGCACTTTTTCTGCCACGATTTTTATGCAGTGATTTTTCTGCTACACTTTTTCTGTCACACTTTTTCTGCCGCGATTTTTCTGCCACACTTTTTCTGCCACAATTTTTCTGTCGCACTTTTTCTGCCACGATTTTTCTACTGAACTTTTTTTGCAACATTTTTTTTGCTGCGATTTTTCTCTCACACTTTATTTTTCCACACTTTTTCTGCCGCACTTTTTCTACCACACTTTTCTTGATGCACTTTTCTCTATCAATAATACATGTCCAAATAACCTTTCACAAACTAGATATTCAATGATATTCAATAGGTTCAAGTGTGATTAAATGAGAGATCCTCTCCTCCTACTTATAATTTCCTGTAGCATCCCACTTTCCTTATTTTAGGGAGTCCTCCATTAACTTTATTATTTAAATAATTTCTTTTGCAAACAGTTTCACTACTTTGACCTTTTGGGGCTTCGAGATGACTCATGAGGGTTCTCCAACTTCACATGGCCATAAATCTCTAACCGGGAGGAGTTATGTGATGTTCCACATACCAATAGAAACGACATGACATGTACTATTCATATAAAATAGTCTTACCTTCAAATATATAAAAACTCATACCATTATCCATCAAACAAACTTGGGTCCATTACCTAAACCTTTGTGCTACAGGAATTTTCTATCAGAATTTCTTCAAGGGTTGACATCAATGACAACCAACCCAAATAATCAACACACTGGTGCTCCATAATTATTCAAGCACTGGTATGTATTTTAGTAGTGCGTTGTGTCCTATAATGCACCGGTAACGAGATTTCCCACAAGATGCATCACTATACCATTTTACCTATGTTTTATGTAATGCAGTGAAGTTGGTTCTACGAAACACATCGGGGCTCCATGTTTATTGGAACACCAGTATATGTTTTAGCGGTGTGTTTAGTTTTATAATGCATCGAAAATAGGGCATCTCGTCAAACACATTATTAGGATAAAATTTAAATATGTTAGATGGTGTGATGATGTGCACGGCATTGGTACATTGATTGTACTTAAACACATCACTCCTCATACTTCTTATGTTTGTTTCGAGGCGATGTATTATATCAAATGCATCGATGTTTTATGGAGCATCAACATTTTTAGCAATGCATTTTGTACGAGAATGCATCGGCCCAAGGGTGTTCTATACAACACACCTCTATGATAAATATTAAATGATTTGCATGGTGTCTTGTTGTGTAGTGCATCAATTCATTTCTTAGACTTGGATGCATTGACTTGTAAAATTTTATGGGTGGGAAACCAGTCATTGTGGTTGGTTATAGGGAAAGCACTAGAGCTCCACGTTCCTTGGAGCATTGGAATATTTTAGCAATGTGTTTTCTTTTAGGACGCAATGATAATGGGGCATTCTATAAGACACATTGTTATGATAAATTGTTAAATATTTCTCCCATTGTTGTGTTTTGAACAACTCTATTGTGTTGTGTGGTCCTTGACACATCACTAAGTTAATTTTTTTTATGATTGAAACTAGGCGATGCAGTTGGTCAAATGGAATGCACCTGAGTTCCATTTTTCTTGGAGCCCCATATTTTTTTAGTGTTGTGTTTTCCTTTAAAATGCACCAGTAACAGGGCGTCCCATAAGATGAACTACTATACTAAATTTTTAAATATATTCCCAATGTCGTCATGTACACATCACCAGTGCGTTTGGTGGACTTTAATGCACTTCCAAGTTAAATTTTCCATGTTGAAAACTAGGAAGTGTGATTAGTTAATGTAATGCACTAGTATTTTATTTGTCTTGGAGAACCAAGATTTTGTCTAAAGGTGAGATGTGTTTTATAATGCACCATTCACCGGTAACTGGGCATCCAAGAGGATGCATCGCTATGTTTATTTTTCAACATTTTTCATGATTTCATTTTGTGAACGACACCAAAGCCTTTATTAATCATATACACATAAGTGGTAGTGCTTCCTATAAATTCATAGGATGCACCGACCTCTGGGGTGAGATGGAGCATTTAAGCACCACATGGAATTAAAAAAAAATCTAAGAAAGGCCAATTGCAAATTTTAATCTGATGAAAATGAAAATAACAAGGTGATAAACAATTTACCTGGTCTCTTATCTCTTGAGGAGGCATGGTTGCATCATAGAGAAGAAATCCAAATTAGCGATATTTTCCAAAATTTGGAAATGCATGAAATCTACTATTGGAGCTATCAAACTAATTATAACATATTACAAACGGGGTGTTCGTGGAAGGAGAGTGAGCATCGATGCATGTCTGAGAGGTTGGAATCACATAATAACATGTAATAATGAAAACTGGTTTGGTATTTTTTATTTTATTTTACCCTACCTCAATGCATCTGACAATTATATGCATGGGGGCATCATGTGTACACTCACTCGCATGCCTTGTTTAGAGTGAAGCATTGTTATGTATTTTATTTTTCTTATAGAAACTAACGGTGCACCTTAATAGTGAAAAATTGGGGAATCATTTTTATTTGTGCATTGGTGCATAGATTCCTTACATGAGCACTTGATAAAAAACCTCTAGCCACCCGCCTCCACTATAAACAAAGAAGGGATAATTTTTTCAAGGAGGTTTCACAAAAACCTATGCTACAATGTTTTCTCCTTGTAGTGAAAGAATGATGAAATACTATTGACTAATGGCTCACACTTTGCATTTGGGTCAACTTGGGATTTTTCTCCTATGAAAAAGCGGTAAGAACACCAAGCACATTTCAGTTAGAATCATTATGAAAATAATATCCAAGTGCATAATATAAATAATTATGAAATACTATTGAGTAATGAATCAAGATTTGCATTTGGGGTAGGTGAAATACACATTGAATTACTCTTACCAAAAGAGCCAACTCCTCATCAATATGTTTTTATAAGTGACATCCGAGGCGAGGTTGAAAATCCAACATGAATCAAACAACTTAGAGTTGGAAGGGGAAATAATTATTTCATTTGCTTTAGAGGAAAAAAGAGAACATGTTGTAATCGAACCTTCACCAACCTCAAATCAATTTACTAGGTGGAAAGGAATTTGGAAGAAAAGAGGGGAAATGGTAAGCATGTTGGTGTTCAAAATCTTCCTATGAAAGAAGAAAAATAAAAAAAACACAACTTTAAAGATTGTCAAAATTTTAAGTCAAAACGTGAACCTTTTTTTATCATAGACCTTAATTAAGTTAAGGATTAAACATTTAAAACCTATCTTAAGTCTAAGTCTAAGCTTGTAGGAGTGAAACATTGAAAAACATGCCAAAAAAGAAAAAAACACATATAAATTTCTACATATCTAAATTTGATGCCACTTGTAAATAAAAAAATATGGATCACAAATAGAATCCCCATATTAATAGGAAATACCACCAATGATTATATCATTTTATAGATTTTACACAAAAACAACACAGTTATATTGCATTTACTGATAATTGG
>SNQJ01S0124573.1:82081-93750 GCA_010110895.2 Picea sitchensis | reverse complement strand
ACCAACCAAGTGCAGGCCTTCCACGAACCTCCCAGCCTTAGACCACACTGCTCATCAGCTCAGTAGTGGGTCACCCCCGAGCTGGGACTAAGCTCCACCCCTAGTCAAGGAATCCTAGGCTAGGCTGAGGTTACAGGGAAACAACACACAGCCACAAGGATGGAACTCTCTCCCAGGAACCTCTCACGCTCACTACCCACAGACCCTCATTCCCCATATGCATGTTCCACCCCAGGTGTATACACCTTCTCTGTCACCTGGACAGTCCTTCGACTACTAACCTCCCTTTCCTTGGGTTACAACAACAGGCCGAACCGGAAGTCTCTGGGCTCTATGGCAGCTACAAGGTTCCTTCCAGGATTTTTCTCCTTCCTCTGTACACTCTCTCTCCTAGAGAGAATCGCTCACAGGCCAACAACCTGTTCTTCCAACCTCAATCACCTCTCTCACCTAGAGAGAGTGTTGTACAACTAGCCAACAAGCCCCCACGCAGTCTAACACTGCATGGCCACACAACCAACAGAGAAAAATGGACACGGCTTTCCCACCGGTTCAACAATGGTGGATGGTCTCACGGATATGGCTACGGACAAGGCTCCATGCATAGGCTCGACGCTCAGACAGAGGATGTTTCAGATTTTTAGAATCAACACATAGGGTCAAAAACTACATGTCCACCACAATCAATAGGAATCAAGACATGAACACCCCAGGGCAGCAACAACAGGTGCCACAACATAACCAGGCTTATCAGGGAAAACAACACATAAAATCTGGAAGGATTCTTTCCAGGATTCCATCTTATGCCCACTACTACCAGACTCTCATTCCCCACATGCCTGTTCCACCCGAGAGTATACACCTTCACAAGCATAGTCCATCGGTGCTAATCTCCCTCTCCGGGTCTCGGCAACATGCCATATCAAGAAGTCTCAGAGCCTGAAGCTGGTGCTGGACACTCTCTGGAAGAAAACCTCTTCCAACAACATCCACCTCTCTCACCTAGAGAGAGATCACACACAGGCTCAATCACAACTCGCGCTGGCCATCAAGCAATGCATAGTCCCGTTCTGTGTGGTCACCATAGCCAATTGGAAATACAAACATGGCCTCTCAATAGGCTCAACAATGGCTCGAAGCCTCTTGGTGATGGTTCACAGGAATTCATGATGAGTAATTCCCGTAGGGGTCGACACAGTCTCCACAACTCAGAACGAAGGGTGAGACCAGCTCTTCAAAAACAACACAGGCTTCTCATTCTGGGAATGTACACACATGGGTTTTCTCAGAGCCAGACACAGACCTTTCAAATCACAGGGATGCACGAAGTTTCTCTGCAGGAGTCAGGTTGATAGTACTATCCAGAGCTCCGTACGCATTTAGAAAATCGAGTAGAATGGGGGAGGAACCCTTCTCATGGCTCACCCTGGCCATTTTATTCGCATGTGTCAGGGTTGACACTTGTCACCCATGAAACTGCATGTGTTCCACTAGGACGCATCTCCCTTGCATGTTCTCCCCTTGCCAGAAACTTAGGATAAAACATAAAATGCACATGTATTTTGGGATAATATTAAAATATTATTCCCAGTCTTAAGCCCCCTAGGCTCAACACTTAGCCCCTTTTCCACCTTCCAGCCCCTAATTCCTTTCCCACCTTATGGATGCTTAGTCCCCCTTCACTCATTTATCGTGGTCGGTCTGCACATGGTGGTGTTTATGTTTTATTAATTGTTCTGCGTGATTACATATACAACAACAGGCTCCTGGCCTTCAACACTCAGGCTCCCTGGCTTGACAACACATAAGCCTCCAGCTTATAAAAACTTGTCTCACCAGCCTATAAAACATAATTACAATTCCTTTCAAAACATGGTTTACAATGGGGTTTGGCCTTGGGGACACTACAACAACAATACATGCTTATTCTTTCCTGAAGAGATAAACAAATATCTTGTAATATACCATCCCAAAACTAATCCATTGAATTGATAGTCATCTATGTGAACGAAGTATGGCACTCATGTGTCTCATAACTACAATCAACAAATGGGTGGATTGGTTATTGTATGTGTGTTTTGGGATCCTGCACTTAGTTATGGAATGCAACGCTGCAAATTTAGTTGTAATAAAAATTATAAACCCCAAGAATTGAGGAACATTGTCTTGTCTATTTTGGAACGCACATATGCTATGCTAGTTTGTATAAATAGGGATATCTTTGTCCTTGGGAAGAGGAAAACTTTCCTCTCTATTACATTGTAGTACTCTTTTTTTTAATATATATGCTCAAGGTTGTTACCTATGTATGATCACATTATAAAATATTGTGGTGATTCCGTAGCTAATAAATAGACCAAATCCTTGGAGGAGGTTCCACTCGAAGGTGATGTGTTGTGTATTCTCTCTGTATATATCCTATAGATGTGTGTTGTATTTTTCATTTTTTTTTATAAATGATTTGTTAGTGTTACTTTCTTTTTTTTCTTCAATTTTTTTTGTTTCCTATATAACGATTTGTTGCAGAAATAGGTTATTGTAGAATTAGAACTCACTCAAGATTAATTCTAATAACAAAGGAAAAAACATGTTATCACAAAACTATGCCACTAATGGTATCATGTTAAGAGGATCCATAGTACATTATGCTTGAAATCATAAGTGTTTGTTGGGTGCATGCCTATTTTGAGAAGAAAGGATATTTTGAGCACATGCATAGTTTTGGAGAAGAAGGTCTAATTTGGGAAAGACCTAATTTTGGCCAAAAGACCTAATTTTGGAGCGTGTGTAATCGAAGGCAAGAGGAAAAACAATGTGGCGCATAGGAAGTTATACATAACCATGTTAGGATTAGGGTTTTGGAAAGTTATTGTAATGATTATAAGCCTAGAAACTAGTATAAATAAGAGCCTAGGAGTTCTAGGTTAAGGTTGTTAAAGAGTTAGTCAATTCGATGCTATTGAGAAGCGAGAGACCGTCAATTGTAATAAGGTTTTAGAAGAGATGAGTAGGTCATATTTCGAGGGTTAGATCATAGGATGATGATCCTAGTGTGATCTAGTCTACCTCATAGAGGGTCTTGAATCTCTTCATACTTGTAAGAAGAAAGGTGTAATGCATGCAATGCTATATTTTGCAACAGACCTAATAAAGACGGAGATAAGCCAAAAATTTGTGGATGTATCCCAAGAGGGGGTGAAACATGGTAAAACATGTGTTGTATGTGATGTTTAGTGCATTTTTACTTTCTGTCAATGATTGATCATGTTTACCATCTATCAATGAGTGATTTATGAATGAATGGTTAAGATAAATATGTTAGAATGCTCGTATGACCTAAAATATGAATGTATCCTAGGAATATTGAATGGATAAAATGTTGAATAAATGAAGAAGGTAGAATACACTCCCAGATCCCCACTCATTCCTAGACTGCAATCACTTGAGCATTGCAGTCACCCATAAAGCTATCTAGGGTGAGACTGCACAATGCACTCTGTGCATTGTGTTTCCTTCTAGTTTACTAGGAGGGACGATAGTTTTAGAGGGTTATGTTGGAAACCCGTTGAGATATGAACCTGGGTAAACCTAACAAGTATAAGGGAGATATTAAACAAAAAAATGGTTCTATTGTCAAGAAAAAACTGCATGGGATTGAGTGGACAAGATCCATGGAATAATCACGCAGAGAATGAAAGTATATAAGGGAATATTTAGGCCATGGAATCCAATGAAGGAAGAGATTGAAAGATGGTTGAAAACAAAGGAACTTGAATTTTCAAAGAAGGATAACATAAAACCTAAGTTAAAATCGCACAAATATCTTGACAAATATGTGTTTAGTGACCTATATGAGGTGTTTTTCTGTTGTTTCCCACATGTGTTGCAGGAGTGGCCATTGAGGTTAAAACAAAACCACCCTACAAATTGAATTAGACAACTGGAGTGGAATCCTGTGGAGATTGCGCAATTACAACAAGTTAATAAAAAACTTTCACGTGCAATAGATTTTTGGTTAGACATTATTTTTGTAGGGTTTATCACCAAATTTTCAGTAGATACCGTGAAGTATTACAATCAGAGAAGGATTTTCTAAAAGGACACATAGGTAGGTATATTAGATCATTGTATACTTCAATCAAGGTTTTATTGTATAAAAACAATGTGATGAAAATGGAATCAGATAGCTAAACTTTCTTGCGTGCATGTGGGCAGGAGGGAAGCACTGTCACGAGTTAAAAAAATGGAGGAAGAGATGAGGCCATGGACCTAATCATGATGGAATAAGACCCGATAAATAAAATAATGGAAACAACTGGGAAGACGCGCAATGGAGAACCCTACATATATAAGATTAATAATAAGAAGATATCCATAGAGGATAGAGAGGGCTTGGAAAGTGATGAAGAAGAGGTAGAGGATGTCCATGTTGTGGAGAAGATTGGGGAAATCCTATGTACAACTTATTAAAGGAAAATAGGAGGTCCAAGGGCAGGAACATAAGGTAGAGATCCAATCTAGATCAATGTCAGTGTAGAACCAATAACCCCATGTGCGACTAGTAGACCAGAAAGAACACCAACATCTAGAAAACTGAATTTTAGTGGCAAGAGAACGACATGACAAGGATCCAGTCAAGGAGCATCAACCGGGGGAACCATTTTAGGAATTATTAGTAAAATATATACAATGTGAAAATGTAGTAGTTCAACACAGTTCAAAATGGAAGGACATGATCCCATTATTAGGTTACTATAATTTCAGGGAGAGGAATTAGAGGACCCTGAAAATAATTTATTCATCTATGATAAGATCTGGGAAGCAAAGTAGATCACAAATGAGGATACAAAACTTGCACATTTATCTATCATTCTAAGAGACCACGCACTAGACTGGTATAAGAGCCTATATGTAAAAATCCCACCAGGAGCAACAAAGACTATTGCATATGTGAAAAGACTACTGATAAATGAATTTCATAAGCCTAGCTTAGAAGATTAGTATATGAACGAAATGATTGAAATCACTCAAAAACCATGTGATTCTATTTGGGAGATCGATCATAGGTTTTAAAACTTGAAAGATAAGATGAAGTATGGAATTACTGACATGCAACATATGCACTTATTTGTGAACTTACTATTACCACATTTGAAATACCCATTAAGACAACAAAAGTTCCAAACTCAGGAAGAGGCTCTGCAAGTAGCCTTACAACTGAAAGAAAACTAGTATCAGAAGACAGATCCAACAATAGAGGATTTGAAAGAGGATATGAAGAACTTAACATTTCAACTCAACCGAAATAAGGGCAAAGAGAAAAGATAAGTTATTTGGTGTACCACATGCAGGACAAAAGGGCACCATAAGAATGAATGTCCAACTTTCGTGCAATACATGGAAACAGGAGTACCAAACCCTTTACCAACACGAGGACCATGGTGAAATATATAGAAAATTCATGGGAATGATCCATATCACTATCCAATGATGCATAAGTATCAGAAAGTACCCAAAAGTTCATACTACAATTTATTCAAGTCAGTGGGTCATAATGATAAAGATTGTAGGACAATGGAGTTGATGAGAGAAAGAAATTAAGATACTTATAGGGTTAAAGAAGAAATGATGACAGGGAAATATGTGCCTTAGTTTAACTAGGTACCACCTCCATATAACAATGCAAAACAACAATATAACACTATGTATCTGCAATACAGCAATGTGCAACCACAATATAACCCTGCGCAGTATAACCATGTACCTCAGTAGAACTCACAATGAGTATATCAAGCTAGATACATAGGGGAAGGATGAGGTAGAGGAGGATTTGTACAAGGAAGAGGTCTAGTAGTCCACTTCCATGTAATGTCCACTTCCACTAGAGACATGCATGTACTGTCATGCAACAAACCATGATACATAAGAATATACAACACTCTTGGGAAATATCCAAGAAAAAAGGAACCAGAAAAACCCAAATGTACAATGGATTTCTACAGAAGCAAGGGATGATGGAAGAAACATCAATATAGTCACGCATGGATGAGCTAAGATAGAAACTAACACAATACAACAAAATCCAATGCAACACCAATGGGTGAAGAAAAATATTGAACCACAGAATCAGTTTGATGCACGAAAAGAAAAGGAAACATTCAAGGATGCAAGACATGAATTTATCAAGAAGAATATTGCGTCTAGATCATCTATGAAACACACTCAGAATGTACCACTGTATGA
This sequence comes from Picea sitchensis, assembly GCA_010110895.2. Taxonomy (NCBI): domain Eukaryota; kingdom Viridiplantae; phylum Streptophyta; class Pinopsida; order Pinales; family Pinaceae; genus Picea; species Picea sitchensis. The sequence goes on along the minus strand of SNQJ01S0124573.1, from coordinate 87,507 downwards.
AATTCCCTCCTCAATGGATCACACTAGTGACGCAAAAAACATTCTGCAATACTGTGTTAACTTATTAAAGGATCCATCATCAGTTAAAATCTTACAAAATCTACTAGAAATATGTAACACATAGACAAAAGGAAAATAAGAGCATAAAATAGTCAATTATCTCCATACAAGAAGAAGGACAAGCAACGAATTTAGATTGAATGCAAATATTGGAGACTTCAATATGGGAGATATTATTTTGGACTTAGGTTCTGAGGTAAATGTTTTACCTAAGAAGACATGGTAGTGTATGGGAGAACCCACACTAGGCTATTGTAGTTTGTAATAAAAATAAAATTGTACATACATCTTGTGTTCTTTGTGTTACACCTCAAAATTACTCACTTTGATAGTGTCGCAAGTTTCGTCATTACAAGTGTTCTAAGTGTCGCATCTTGTCCGCAAGTATCACATATTGACTACAAGTTTTTCAAGTGTCATAAACATCATACTACCATCTTGCCCATGTCGTTCCTCTAACAACATCACAAAGACACTTAAGACACCCGAAAGACTAGTTTTGAAGAAGAGAAGTCACTTGACAGGGAGTACAAACCTTTTGACACTGAAAGAACCACTAAAAAATGAATTTTGGATAGGATCACTCCCCTACCCACTGTCAGGGAGTGATGGCACTCCCTAAGCCTCTTTGGGGGAGTGTTTGAGCTCCCTGTTCACCCTTTTAGGGGATCGCTACCCTTTTTTTAGCAAATTTTGGGTTTGTTGAGGCAAACTAGGGAAGAATCCCTCAACTCCTGAAGGTAGTTGGATTCAAATAGATGGTCAAGTCATGATATTAGGGAAGATCCTCAACTTATCCCAAAGATCTCTCAATTGGTTGGAACTCTCCAAGGTTATATAAGGAGACTAGAGATTGATACCAAACTTATGACCCTATAAGTGGTATTGACATGGAAAATATTGGAGATGTGAAACTTATGATCTCATGAGTGATATGTCATCAAAGAAATCAGTGTATATTACTTTAGAAAAAGGGGTTGGACAAGGAGAACTGGAAGAAGCTATTGCACCTTCATTCAAAGGATTGTAAGTACTTTTACTTGTTCTCATTAATAATCAATGCTTGGCCTGTTTCTTTCAAAACTTGTACTTTTTCTATATGATTTTTTCTACAGTAGATGTATCTATGATTGAGATAATATCAGTAGAGTAGGAAGTCCATTGTATCTTTATTTGTTCTATAGGACCTATCAGGGAGCTCAGGATCGAAGCTTAGCCTGGACTTTGCAGGGACAAATGTCGTTGATAAGGTACATATATTCCTCCTTCTCTTTCATTCATTAGCTTGATAAGATCTAAAAGGAAGTCATTGTCCATGTTAATCACTTTTCTGTCTTGGCCTTAGCAGTCTAGAGACCAAGAGGGTATCCACTTGTCCGCAGGGGGATTCACCTACAACAAAAATTGGTGAATCCACTAGGGAGGAGTTCTCATTTTTGTTTCCATTCCTAGATCTTGTTTGATCACTTTTCTCACTATTTTTAACTTCTCCATATTGTCATTTTGATTCTTATATTTGTTTGATTGCCTCTTTATGTCATCATCATCGCCCTGATTGACTGAATTTCCTTGATTTTTTGAGTTTCTGGGCTTTTTTCTGAGTTTTTGGAGTAGAGCACTCCCCTCCTATTACTTTTAGAGCACTATCACTCCCCTTTATCCTTACACAGAGTGTTGGAATTCTCTTGTGCCCCTTACACCAGAGAGATACCCCATTTTTGTGAAGAATTCTCTAGAAGTTTCATCTTTTGAAGCTATTTTTTGGTTTTGGAACTTGCTCAGTGTCTCATACTCTCAATTCATATTGGTATTGGATTTCAACACCCTGTTTTCTAAGGATTGATCTCCTCTTGATTGGGATTTTGACATTTTATTTCCTTGACTTGAAGCCGCTCTTTGTCTTTGCTGAACTAGAGTTAACTTGTTGTTTTCTTCTCCTTTATTCGATTGAGTGGAAACTTTTGTGAAGAAATACAAAGGTCTGTGATACTTTTCATTTGATATTTGAGGTCAACTTTCCATCATTTCTCTTTTGTTTGAGGTTTTTTGGTTCTTGTTTGCAATTTGGTTATCTTTGTCCTTCTTGTCTATTTCACGATGAGAGTGTATTTTTTGTTTTGTGTGAGGTTTTCTTTTGATTGTTTAATCCTAAAGTCTGATTGACATTTAGAAGTTTTACATCTGATTATCATTCACATATAAGAAAAAGGACATGTTTTAGTGATGGGTTTGGATATTAGAAGGCATTTCTGAAATTTTTAGCATTCCATTGGATTTGATTGAGAAACAACTGTATGAGGACATTGCATTTTAGTGTTTGATAGTGAAAACAACCTCTATCCTTCCCTTAAATAGCCATTCATATAAATAAATGACTACTTATCATCTTCTTGTGCATTTTTTGGGAATTGAGTCATCATACCATCATTTTCATTGTCATACACCCTTTGAGTAAAGAACATCCGTAAAATCATCGCTAATTAAAATTTATCTAGAAAATTTTGTTTGTAGGATCTTCCACCAACATTAGACTAGGTTTAGCACTTTTTATTAGGCCATGAGTACACCTCTCCAAATTTTTTCAAAAAAAAACATTAGCATCCTGAGATAGGGAGAGTCAAATCCAATTGTCGTATAGGCTTTTTGGGATCCCCCTCTCACACAAGGGTTACACACGAGGTCACATTTGGGTGATTTAAGGATATTATCACTCTATGGTTCAACCGTTTGTAGTGGTCAGATCATATATTGGGGGTCACTTGAGGGTATACCCACGATTATGTGTGGGAGCCTCTCGAGTTGATTTCAGACTTGTTATCCACCCAGATGTTCAGATCAAATTGTCAACTATACCCACCCAGGGGATGACTACGAGTTGGTGTCCTTATTTTCCATAATCCTTAGGTACTTACATGAGGTGATGATGAAGGGAAGTCTCACTGTACCTGGGACAGACATTGGTCAAACTCACTCGGGCTCCTTGGAGGGTAAATCCACAATTACTACGTGCAAGCTTGCACCAAGATGAAAGTCCATTAAGCAGGTCTCCATTGTAAATATTCCACCATATCCTAGCCCCTTCTCGACTTGATCACGCGAAGTTGGATTTCATCACCAACTAGTACAATCATCGAGAGAATTTTTTTTTGCTTGGTTTTGATTCCTAGATTTTATTAGCGTATGCTGTTTCTTTTCGTTAGTTGGCCTTAGATTTTCATTGTGTATTGTTATTATCCAAAATTGAGCTTGTAGATGATCAAGGTCTTCACCGATCGCGTAGGATGTAAGGGTTTCCTCCGGAAGGCTACCAACCCTTACCTCCTAACCCTCCAAAAGAAAAATATCGTGGAGAGGTAGAAAATCAATCTGACGCTCGGAATGTTGTTGCTCCTCCATTAGAAAATCAACAAGGCACTTTGGTTAGGGTTTAGAATCCCACTCCTCGCACATCTGTGTCGACCATTCCTCTCGAACCACTTTTTCTTCGTTTAGAATCCCTTGGGAACGCCATAAACGAAGAGGTCCCACAGTTACCTGCGAGAGATTTTACCGACACATATATGGGATCCACAGAACCAACCTTTGGTGATGAGTATAGGACTCATGTTCATCCTACCACTGCAATAGACACAAATCCCACACCTACTCATTCTGTATGGAGGACTTCATCAGGACACGATCTCTATGAGGATTTTGAATCCTTTTGACAACCATTTAATCCTCATGACCCTCCTGTTGAAAGTGATTCATCGGGTCAAACTATGAATCACCCCATCGATCAAGTCATTAAACTTACTGTTGCATCAACACAAGTCTATCCTAATGATGGACTTATCACCTCTACTCATTCCCAATGCACTTCGATCCGTACCCACACTTTTACAAACTTTCACTCTACAGTTCCACATGTTCTGCACAATCCTGTTGGGACATCTTTTCACCCGAGAATGCAGACCCTTTCTAGCCAAATATAACCGACTAGAGGGAAATCACCATATATCATACCTATCCCTCCTAGAAGACCACCATCCTATGGTGGGACTACCCCTCCCGAGGGACAACCCCCTTTTCATGTTCTTCATGGAGGGAAACCTGCCTTGGCCAGTCATACCCTGGCCATTAATCTACCACTAGCAGGGGTGCAAACTTCGTCTGCTAGAAACCCTTCAAAATCCTGGGAAGTATCTTCCACAGGCAAATTTACCCAACCCCATGTTGGGGAGAACTCATATCATAACCCACAAGGAGGAGTATCAAATTGTGTTCCTTCCGGACCATCTTATGGACAACCTTATCCGGGCGGCATCCCAAACACCACCTGGAGTCCTCAAGGACAAAAACCTTATCCTCCCCACGGGTCTAATCTGTATCCACCTCTGGGATCTACTCCTTACCCTCCTCAAGGGAACAATGTTCATCCTCTTTCTGGGAAAACAAATCACCTAGCTTATAATGCTCAGAACCCACCGGTTTATGCGAATGTTTCTCAGCCATCATCGAATCTTGTTTATCCTAGTCAGCAACAACAACATGTAGGAGGACCTACTGGTTACAACTATCCACCTAACCCAGTTTATGGTCCTACTGGTGTTCCTATGCCACACCAGTATCATCCACAAATTAACCGACAACTACCTTTCTATGTGACTCCGGATCTCCTAGACTTGTCTCGGTTAACTAATGATCCTATTTTTCATTCACCGAATTGGCCAGTTATTCCAGCTAAACTTCCTTCCAATATTCCGAAATTCGACAGAAAATATGGAGAAGATCCAAATAACCATGTGATGACTTTCCATTTGTGGTGTTCATCAAAATCCCTCATGAATGATTCTATACATTTGCGTCTTTTCCAGTGAACATTTAGTGGCTCTCCAACAAAGTGGTATATTGAACTGCCACATGCTTCTTTTCATGATTTCAACTCCCTTTCCATGTCTTTCCTTACTCACTTTCAACTACCTATTCTCTATGAGATGGGTACTGAACTCTTGACCTCCCTTCATCAATCTGACTCCGTACATATCTATGACCATATTCATGAGTGGAGACGATGAAGAAGGATGATCAAGGTAATCATTCCTGACATATTATTGGCAGAATGGTTTACTAAATCACTTTTACCCCCGATCGCTTGCGATGTCTCTATGGGTGGCACAGTTACCGAGGAAGAAACCATTGCACGGGCTCAGTACTCAGATTTTGTTTATTCATAATCTGGTACTTGTATGATTTTCTTCAAAATGATTCTCGAGCTAATACCAATCCATCCAAGTCATCATCCTCATCTCATGCGGACTGTGTTATTGATTCCGTCAAAACTCAATCTACTTCCCAATCGACCACACTCTCCTCTACCTCCCCCC
>SNQJ01S0124573.1:51152-62183 GCA_010110895.2 Picea sitchensis | reverse complement strand
AGGTGACAAAATCAAGAAGGAATATTTAAATGATAAAGTATTGGAGAACTTTCTATTTATGGAAAGTGGTTAACCCTAAAATAAGTAAATTAGGTTAAGTGACCTAGAAATGGGTTAAGTGACCTAGAGGATGAAAGTATAAATAAGATAGCTATGGAATCTTGAAAAATATCCTTTTTGTGGATCAATGGAGAGCTTCTTGTGAGATTATCTTTTGGAGTATTGATGGAGAGCTTCTTGTGAGAACTTCTTGTGAAAGCATCCTTGGTGTGGATATCTTGAGCATGATTAAGGATTTATTCTGAGAAAGAGAGTGTGAGGAGTATCTCTTGGACACATCAATGTTTTGGAAATATCAGAGATCTTGACAAAAAAAGTATTGGAGCTTCAGAAACCCTAGTTTTTGAGGTGTATGCGGGATGTAATGGGCCTCGACGCATACATACGTGGGCTGTATGAGGATAGGACATGTACAGTGGATAAAATCATGGAGATTTGTATTTGATTTGATGATTGGCAGTTGAAGATGAAAGCATGTTCCAGATCTACATTCTATGGGCTTAGATATGTCACTGAGACACTGGTATGGTTACATTATTGTCTTGATAGATACTATTTCGTGTTGTGTTGTGAATGATTAGGGAATTTTTGTTATGGTTGCTATGATGTGGTTTATGTTGATTGATCAAGTGAGAAGCACTCTTATGATTCAATATTGATATGATGGCTATATTATGTTGATTTCTTATGCATTATTGAGTAGTATTCATATTTATTGGTTGTGGAGCATGAATAAGCTATTGGAGAGCTTGGATGTGTTGTGACTCGATGGTGGTCAGTTTTGACAGTGAGAGACAAAAGAGAATGATAAATTGGTTGAAAAGGATCCGAGTTGATCTTGAAGGATAAACCCTAATAGCTCATAAGGTAAACGCATGTTGTTGTATACACTGGTTGCATACATACGCGGGTTGTAGTGAGCCAAGGCACGTACACACGGGTTGCACTACTGACAGGTCACATACCTGTTGTAGATTGATATCTGTTGAGGATTTTTTCCTCATCTCATTTGGTGCTGAGTGTGTAAGTTGAGGCTTGCATGATAGAGCTGGTGCTCTTGTAAGGTTGTACTTTATTCAGTTGTTTCTGAAAAACCCCAAGGATTGTAGTCCATAATAAAAATAAAATTGTACATACATCTTGTGTTCTTTGTGTTCCTTGTGGTGATGAATTGTTGATGATACATTGATGATATATGTTGCTGATATGTGTTCACATATAACTAGTTATAAATGTCTTCAATGAGTAATGAGTAAAATGTTGAATGCTAACTAATGAGTTTTTTGTAAGAGGGAAGCTTTGGGAAAAAGAGCCCCACACTCATTCACCCCCCCCTCTAAGTGTGGTTGGCGTGTCCAAAAAATAAAACATCTCATACTCAGTGAATCAACAACCTTGTTAGCATCATCGGAAATATGTGTAATGACAAAAGTGAAATTTTGCATAAGCTCTATCTATTTAGCATGTCTTTGGTTTAACTTATCTTGTCTAGTTATGTATTGTAAAGCTTGATTATCGCTATACAAAACAAACTCTTTTGGGATGAGATAGTACCTCCAATTCTTCAAGGATTGAAATATGACATAAAAATCTTTATCATAGGTGGAGTACTTTTTCTTAGTGTCATTCAACTTCTCACTCAAATATGCAAGAGGCCTATTATCTTGGCTCAAGACCACTCCAATTACAACTCCACTCGCATCACATCACACCTGAAATGTATTCCCGAAATTCAACAAAACCAGAATTGGTTGTTTTGTTATCTTTTCCTTCAATATATTGAATCTCTTCTCAGCCTCTTCTATCCATTTGAAAGAATTATGTCTTTTCTTCATTGTATCCATCATATGTGCATCGATTTCACTGAAATTTATGATGAACTTTTGATAGAAAATCGTTAATCCATGGACGATTCTTACCTCAAATATACTCCTTGGTGGTGGCCATTGTTTGGTTGCTTTAACCTTTTCAGGATCCATCTTCAATTCATTCGAAGAGATCAAACAACCCAAATAAATTAGTTTTTTCTTCATGAAAGAGGATTTATTTAAATTGATTAGTAGTTTCTCCCACTGCAACCTCCTCATCACTAATGTTAAGTGCCTCAAATTCTCTTCTTCATTTTTATTGAAGACCGATATATCATCCAAATATACAATCACAAACTTACCAATAAAATATTTCAACACTTCATTCATCAACCTTATAAAACTACTCGTGGCATTTGTTAATCCAAATGGCATAACAAGCCATTCATACAATCCCTCATTTGTCTTGAAGGTTGTTTTCCACTCATCACCTTCTCTCATCCTTATCTGGTGATATCCACTTTTCAAATCTATATTTGAAAAATAGTTTGCTCCACTTAAACAATCCATTAAGTCATCCATCCTTGGAAATGGAAACCTGTACCTAATGGTGATCTTGTTTATGGCCCTTGAGTTTGTACAAATTCTCCATTTCCATCCTTCTTTGGACTCAACGCAGTTGGTACTACGCATGGAATCAAGCTTTCTCTGACCAAACATTTGTCTAACAAATCATGAACTTGTATTTTTACCTCTTCATTCTCTTGAGGTGTTAATCTGTACACTACTTTGTTCGACATGCACGCTCCTAGTATCAATTCAATGTGATGGATAATACTTGTAATAGGTGGCAATCAGCTTGACAACTCATCCACTACTATGTCAACACAATTTTCCAACAGTTCCTGAATTTCCTCAGGAAGATCATCCATAGAAGTGCTTGTCAGGATAACTTTCAACTTCCTCACTACAACAAATTGCATCTCCTATTCCTTCTTAAATTCACTCAGGAGTTCCTTCCCACTCATGAGAAGTATGCTCATGTTGGATTATTCATTCACTTTCTTCTCCTCAATTGGAAACAAAATTTGTGTCCTACTATTTCTCTCCAAAGTATAAGTATTTATTCTCCCATCGTGAATGACATTCCTATCATACTGTCATGGTATTCCCAACAAAACATGACATACATTCATGGGAATCACATCACACAGGATCTCATCTCTGTATCCTCCTATTTTAATATCAACAAGGCATTGTTTAGTTATTCTTACTTGATGACCTTTCAGCAACCATGAGACTTTATACAACGTCGGATGTGCAGTTTTCTCCAACTCCAATTTCTCCACCATCTCTGTGGATATGAAGTTATTAGTGCTCCCACTGTCAATGATCACCTTGCATACTATGTATTTAGTCTTGCAAGTTGTCATGAACAAACTGTTCCTCTGCGCTGACTTTTCAACTTATGGCTTTGGATTTAAGAGAACCTTCTTCATAATCAAAGATCACCCATCTTATGTGCCTTCCACTTCGACATATTGCTTCTTTTCTTCCGAAATGTTAGCTTCACCTCCTTCTTTCTTTCTCTCGGGCATTCTCAATACATGTGTCCTACCTTTCCATGGGCATAACACTTTACTTCTCCTCCTCTGCCTCTTCCTCTTCCTCTAGGAAAAGAGTTTATACCACCACTCTATATTCCTTGGGAACTTCCTCCTCTTTCAGGGTGACTATGTGGTTTCTCCACCTCACCCCTGGGCTTCTCTGGCTTGTCACGAGAAGTTCCTTTGCCTTTGTTTAAACTTCCACCTCTTCTTTGTTGACTCTTCTTTCTTTCCAACTTCTCCTCTACTTTCAGCGCAATCTGATATGCATCCTCCACTGTCCTTACTGTCATCATGTTGATTTCATCCTAGATTTCATATCTTTGGTCGTTGATGTACCTGGCAACTTTTTCCTCATCTCTCTCTTTCTCTTTGTCTAACCCTGATGTTCAGCTTTTATAACTCCTCTATGTACTCCTTGACAATCATTCTTTTCTGCCTCAATTTCTACAGCCTCATGAACAAATTTATCTCGTAGTCCTTGGGTATGAATTTAGCCTTTACCTTGGCTACCATTTGATCCCAGCTTTTAATTTTTTGTTTTCCCTTTCTTCTCCTATGATCCTACAGTTCATCCCACCATAGTGTTCCATGTCCTTTCAACTTGGTGACAACATGTTTCACCTTTTTCTCCTCATCGACTTCTTCATAGTCAAAATACTTGTCCATTGCTCATAACCAATCAAGAAATTCTTCGATGTCCAAATTACCCTCATATATTGGGATGTCTATATTTTTCCTAGATCCCAACTTGACAACCGCTCTCATAAAGTGTTCTTTCATAGTATCCTCTACTACAACTTCTTCATTCTTTGCATCACTGACGTTACCAACATTAGGTGCTCTCCTTTGTGTTGTTTTCATGGCATCCAGCCTTGCAGACAGTTCTCTCATCTCCCTTTCCATAGCTCTATTTGATACAGGTGCATCCACACGTCTCCTAGGTGGCATTGTGTTGATGTATTTGATACCACTCGATGATATCAACCTACTTCTTGGTATCCTTTTCCTACATAAATCAATTATGTTGGCTCTGATACAACTTGATGATGAAATTCCCCTTCCCTCCTGGGGATTCCCCGACCTCTCGGTCTTGGATATTAAAACTCTTCGAATCGAATTGATTTTTCAGGCCTTCAACAAACCCTGAACAATCAATACACACACACACAAAGGTCCCCTTGATGTCTCCTTCAAGTTAGGAATACTTGCAACTCCGCTCTCTGGTGCTTGGAGACATTGATTTGTGAGTACTAGTTTCTCTCATGACTCTTTCCTTGATGTGACCACAGACTGTGACCTCAGGCGAACCCTTTCGTAAGCTCGGCTTTAGAGATATTGCGACCTTCTCCTTTGTTTACTTATTAAACACTTTTCCCCAAATTTGTGGATCTTTGCCACATGTCTCCCTAGATCTAACGGTCCAGCTATACTTCGGGTTTTGCGTATTCACAAAATTTCACTTACTCCACACACCCATTCTCCAGACCTATAAATCCTGCATTCTCGAATCCACTGCCACATGTCCCCTCGCAGCCAACGTTTAATATTCGCCTCGCGATATCACAACTTCGGTGACCTCTCTTCTCAACACTTCGAAATGCTCCAAATTTTGAAATGTTGAAACATGTCGTGACTAGCCTCCATGCAACTTTTCCTAGATCCAATGGTCTGTAATGATCCAAATCCCTCATGGCTGGATCTCTCTTTTCTTATTCTGGGAAACCTCAAAGGAATCCTCCCTTTGAATATTTCTCTCCACTCTTCCTCCTGAGCGTTGTTCTTTCTCAGACTTTTCCCTTATTAGAATTCTCCCATCGACCCTTAGTCAAATCGTAGCCTATGCATGCCTTGAAACAAGTATTTCCTCTACAAATTAGCCTCTCTGTGGAAAACTTCTGCTACTCCTTATGAGATTCTGAGTCAGAAGACTCTGTCACAAACTCCTTGCGGACAAAATTCTTCAAGATATCTCTCTAGAACTTTCCGAGCCAACATGGAATCTGTCATGCACACCTTGCAAACTCTATGTACTCCTTGCACATATATAAGCTTCATGTTATCTCTTATGAGTCGAAATAGACTCTGTCAACACATTTCTTGTGGACATTATGCACACTTTCACTTACTTGCAGAAGAGAAACAATTGGAACTTATCTAAATGTTTATAGATTCATACATTCAACCATGTAAATGCATTCATAAACACAAGAACAAGAAATAACAAATAATTTCAAATAAAAATAAAGCCTACCATTCATTCATTCATATAAGCACGATAAAACCACACATTTGGGAAATGCTCCTCTTCTATATTCATTCAACTAAAATATACATGTGTTCATAAACTGTTTCTTGGTAGATGTCAACTCTCAGCTACAATGGAAAAAATTCTCAATAAATAGAGTGCCAAAAACCTCCTCTGGAAACAAAACAAAGCTTTATACAATAGGGGCTATGCCTTTCTCTCCAACTACTCTAGAGCTATCCTATTGAATTAAAAGTTATCAACTACTAGAATTTATTACAATAAATTTTTGTGACAGATAGATAAGATCAAACACATCGAATTTGTACTGCACATGACTTCACTAAAATAAAATACATTCTCCAATGATCCTTATGAGATCATCCACCTAAAGACATTAACAATGTTCTTTAATTACAAACCTTTCAAAAGATTTACGCGATATTCCTTCCTCAAAATTTAAAATTCTTCAAAATGCGTGTTGGGTGCTTAGTTGTCCTCCACTCCTGCTTTGTTGGTGATGCTACTGTATCACTTGTACTTCCTGTAGTATTTTCATAACAGGGACACCTAAATAAGTGGAAAAAATAACATCCATTCCATAAACCAATTGGTATGGGCACATGCCAATTGATCTCTTAGTAGTGATTCTGTCAACCCATAATGCATTGACCAACTTATTGTGCCATGAATTCTTGTTATATTGCAACAACTTTTTGATGATATTAACCGGACTTTTGTTGGAGGACTCTGCTAATACATTCCCTTGCGGGTACTTGGTAGTAGAGTGTCCTAAAGTAATTTGATATTTGCTACAAAACTCCACCATATTATTTGATTTGAATGTTGTTGCATTATCAATGATGATCTTCCTGGGACATCCAAATCTTGAAAGAATATTAGTTTCTAAAAAATTAATAATCACAACATCACTAGATTGCCTTGTAGGTACAACTTCAATCCACTTGGTAAAATAGTCAGTGTTTGTAAGGATCCATTTGTGTTGGCCTGATGATGGTGGATGGATTTCTCCAATGAAATCCAAACCCCATTGTTGAAAAGGAGTTTCAACTAATATCGACTTCAAGGGTAAAGGTAAAAGTTTCCTTTTGCCTTAAAAAATTTGGCAGCTATGACACGAGGTAACTTTTTTATGAACATCTGCAAATAAGGTTGTCTAGTAAAAACCAACTCTTAATATTTTGTTGGCAGTAGTATTCCAGTTCAAGTGTCTACCACAATATCCTTCATGAAATTCCTGCATAACTTTATCTGCCTCATATTTCAATAAACAGTTTAGTAAAATTCCTCCAACATCCTTCCAATATAAATTGCCATCTAAAATACAATATTTCATGTCTTTGTGTTTAAGAAACCTAGCTTTAGTCTTGGTCAAACTAGGAGGAGCTTGTAAATGATGTAATACACAAATTAGGTCTGCATACTAGGGAGGGGTTGCAAAAGCCTCTGTAACTTGTGGAGTTGCACGCTCTTCTTGTTCATCTAGTGCAGCTAGAAAATTTATATCCAAAGCATGAAAATTAGACTCAATCATTAATTTAGCTAATCCCTGACCTTTAATGAGTTTCATATTTTTGATTTCAATATCATATTCAAGGATAAAAAAAATCCATTTACCTCTTTTCCCATCGAGACTATTTTGGGTCAGAGTGTCTTTAACCACAGAGTTTGGGACATAAGAAATTATATCCGAATGAAGAATGTAGACTCTAAAATCTTTGATTTATTTTACCAGAGAAAATGCTTTCTTTTTCATGATATTGTATTTTAGTGAAACAACTCTTAAGGATTTACTAAAGAAAGTAATAGACAGTTCACGACCTTCATTATTTTTCTACAAGAGCACCGCTGCAATAGCATGTTTGGAGGAAAATGAGAAAATGAGGAAATATTTTGTGACATTGGGGCTGATCAACACAGGGGATTCTGTTAAGGCTTGTTTTACTTGATCAAATGAATGTTTTTATTCTACAATCCATTTTATTTTAGTGTCTTTCTTCAACATGTTTGTTATATTTCTTAGAAGTTCTGCTAGATTAGGAATAATCTCCTTGGAAAAATTATTTTTCCGATGAAAGATTGGAGTTCTTTTATATTTGTAGGATGATCTATGTTTTGAATAGCTTAAATTATTCCAGGATCAATTTTGATTCCATTCTTTGAGATGATATGTCCTATCTGGTTTCCTTCTTCTAAGCCAAATAATGTTTTCTTTGGGTTGAGGAAAATTCCAAATTTCCTGCATTTTTCAAAGACTCTTCTCAGGTGGAGAAATGTTCTTCATCTGTTTTTGAAAAAATGGTGATATATTCAAGGTATATAACTATGAACCTGCCCAGTTCATCCACAAAAGAAATACCCATTTCTCTTTGGAAGGTAGCTCCAACATTCATTATCCAAAAGGAATTTTCACATACATGAAAGTACCCCAAGGTGTAGTGAGTGTTTTCTTTGCTTGGTCTTCAGGATGGACTAAAACTTGATTGTAACTAGAAAAACCATATAACAAAGAAATTCTACTAGACCCAACCACCTTCTGCAAATGTGATCCATTTTAGGAAAAGTGAATCAGGAGGCTCCCTAGGCTCAAACAATGATAAAAAATCAAAGTTCTCAAAATTGGATGAAACCAATTCCATTACGACCAACTCGTCGCGTTGATTTCGACAGTATATTTACTTTCTCAAATAGACGGTGTATGTGAGATTTATCATACTCTGACCGTTTTCTCAAACAACTATAAATTCAAAGGACTGGAAAAAAGTATATGTTGATGTCAGCATGACGACAACATGAGATCACCAATGACACCTCATGATGTAGACTTGTACCAATGACAGTGTGACAAGTGGTAGCAGTTGACTGGGAATATGTGGATGGCAGATCCAATAAGAGTTTGACATGTGGCAAATTTCGGGAAAATGAGGTGGTGCCATGTGGCTTAGGCATGGGCAGCCACATGGCACCCAGTCAACAGTCAAATGGAAAAGTTCCAAAAATAAGTTGGGTCAATGGGTTTTGAACCCACAACCACCCACCATAGTCCAAGCCTTAGGAAATGACCAAACACCAATGCACCCATTGTATTACTTATTAAACATAACACATTTAAATTTATTTAAATTAAAATGTTTTAAAGTTTGGGCATGGGAGGGGGCTGGGGCTAAGCCCATGCTCGTGGTTATATTACAATGTGTGACTGGGGGCACAGCTTATCCAACATAACCACAAACACGCGGAAAACATCCGTTGGTTCTAGGGTGTTTTCCATATATTCAGGGGATTATTCCCATAAATGCGCACGAGGGTCTATCCATTATCCCGTCGGTCCCATGGAACACGCCCATAAACCAGGAGCTAGCGCAACTAAAAGGCCAACGCTTATCCATTTGGGCTAGCGCTTGGCCATATGAAGTTCATGTGACCTCATAAAAGGGGCACACACCATCCCAAGGGGGCTTACTGTGTAATTTTAATTAAAAAGTTGGTTTTTAAGCCTGTTTTTGTAATTTTTAAATATTTGGCTCGATATTATGACCAGAAAGTGGTTGTTTTAGCATATATTGGCCATTCGGAGGGCGATTTGGTCTCAGAAAGAGGCCAGATCTTGAGGGAAGTTGGGATTCCTCATATGAGCCTTGAAAACTATAAGAAACAAGATTTTTTAAGCTTGTAGGAGACTTTTGGATGCAGGGTTTTGAAGGGGTAGTTTGTAAATTTTGGCCTTTTCTCATGTTTTGAGGGGCATTTTTGCCATGTTTTTGAGAGTAATTTGATGGAGCGTTCTTGAATTTGAACAAGGAGGTCTTGCACAGCAGATCTGAAGCACATTATGTAACAACAAAAATACTATGTAAGAGAACTTTGAGAATTTTAAAGAGCAATAAATAGGTCCTCCACTTGGAAGCGGGCCCAGAGACGTAGCTAACGATTGGTGAATTCCGTTATCAACCTCTTGTCTCTATTTCTCTTTCTGTTTTGTTGTTCTATTCTCTTCATTTTCATCATGGATATTAATGGATGATCTCTTTATTCATTAATAAGCATCAAGTAAAAGTCACATTTGATATTCCACAAACAAGATAATAAGTTTATGTATTTCGTATTCTTAACGATCCGATGCAAAAAGTACAGTAAACTAGCTTGCAAATTTATCAGTAATACCTTCATTTTTGGATCAAGTTTATGGTATCAGAGAAATTGGTTTTGAAGGTTTGACAAGAATTGCAAGCATTGGATGCATACGAGAGAAAAAATCAAGCAAGGATAAGGCCAACTTGAGGCTCTTGACACAGAGATTCAAAGGAGACCGCATAAACAAGAGATGTCTTCGCCAAGAAAATTGGGTCCCTACAAAACTGAAGATGATTTCTTCGAGGTCTTTAAATTGATGCAAGCCATGGTAGAGGAGATTTATCATGAAAGAGGGAAAAGAAGGCTTTGAGGCAATGAAGAAGGTGAATCTTTGGTAAGAGAAGGAGGAGTTGGAGGTGGTGGACCTTCAGAACCTTCTTCTCCTTCATCCTCAACATCTAATAATGAAGCAAGTGTACATTCCTCCAAGGATAAGAAAAAAACTCATCATTCTTCTGATATGTCATTATTAAAGTTAGATGTAAAGTTTCAATTACCCACTTATGATGGTGAATTAGATGCATAAAAGCTAGATAATTGGGTGAGACAATTAGAAGTCTATTGCAGGATACAAAAGATTGTTGATGATGAAACTAAGATCCAACTAGCAAGTCTCAAATTGGGAGGCACAACTCTCATATGGTGGGAAAGTAGAACTAGAGATGATCTTAAGAAAAGTGGTAAAACAATCTCTTCCTGGAATGATTTTGTTATTGCATTAAAACAACAGTTTTACCCTTTAGCTTACATATAACAAGAAATGATGAATTGGCAATGTTTAAGGCAATCAAAAGGTCAAAGTGTACAAGAATATAATCAGATATTTCGTAAGAAATCTTTAAATTTGGGTATTCCATTATATACACAAGAGACACTCCTAAAATATATCAGTGGTTTACATTCTTATCTTAAGCACACTATTATTATGCTAAATCCTTCTAACTTTGATGAAGTATGTGTACAAGCCATTCACATTGAATCCAGTAAAGGGAATGTTGGTGGTAGTGTTTCTATAGATACTTGGAAAAGAAAGGATGCAGGGCAAAGGAAAGAGAAGAAGACAACCACAACAAGAAAGGAGAACCCGACTTGAAAGCATTGCAAGAAAGTAGGCCATGATGAAGATCGTTGTTGGATCTTACATCCTGACTTG
>SNQJ01S0124573.1:39227-51142 GCA_010110895.2 Picea sitchensis | reverse complement strand
AGGCTCTAAAAAAACCCAATAACTCCCAAAATAGGCTTAATTACATTAAAAAATGAGTTAAATATTAATTAAACCAAAAAAAGTGGTTAAAACCCACTTTATAACTATGTATTATAGTTATATAGGCGCTAGCCCCTTTTGTCCTAACGCGCGCCCCCTTTTGGGTGGTCATATGGACCATGTGGCCACGCGCTAGCGCGGGCCACCCCATCCACTCCAACACTGGTCGCATAGCTTGATATAATAGGACCGCGGGCTGTATGTTAAAGCCCCCCCGCACATAATATATGTGGTCATGTTTGAAAACCATAGGACTTTGGGTATAAACCAATCCCACGTGCCATACATTGCGAACAAGTCATATGTGGAACGATAGAACCTCGGGCCGGGGCTAAGCCCTGGTCCGACCCCCCGCCAATTGAAACCATATGTTAATTCAAATCAATTAAAACCCATAAGTTTAATAAGGAATGACGCGTGGTGAAATGGTGGGCGGACTTTGTTTAAAACTTTGGAATGGAGGGGGAGGTCCGGGGGTCGAACCCCGTGGCCTCCATATCATTTTAATAAACCATATATTAAACCAACAGCCAGTAAATGGGTGCCATTGGGCAGCCCTTCATTGGGCTACGTGGCACCTTTCCATTCACCCACATCATGCCACGTGTCACCATATAACTCGTCCAGTTGTCAACCAGTCACAACTCGCCACGTCAGCAGATGCCAACTCAGCTGCCACGTCAACATATGGAATGTACAGCCTGCCACATCACCGTACGGATGCCCAGTCAACCTGTACGGACTGCACAGTCAGCGCCCCTTTTTTTTACCTGTTTGGCTCGACGAACAAATTGCGATATCTTCTCCATACAGACTCTGTTTGCAAAAGTAAATATACCGTTGGAATCAAGAAGATGAGACAACATCTCCTCCTCAACAACTTCCCTGCCTCAAACTGGCTTTTACTTGGCTTTGCCTCAGCATCTCTGCTCTGAATTGCTCCCCAAAAGCTCTTCCCATGGCCTCAAAATGGCCTTGGTTAAATAGTTGAGAAGTTGGTTGTCCATCTCCAACTTCCTCCACGAATTTAGGCTCTAAAAAAACCCAATAACTCCCAAAATAGGCTTAATTACATTAAAAAATGAGTTAAATATTAATTAAACCAAAAAAAGTGGTTAAAAACCCACTTTATAACTATGTATTATAGTTATATAGGCGCTAGCCCCTTTTGGCCTAACGTGCGCCCTTTTTTGGGTGGTCATATGGACCATGTGGCCACGCGCTAGCGCGGGCCACCCCATCCACTCCAGCGCTGGTCGCATAGCTTGATATAATAGGACCGCGGGCTGTATGTTAAAGCCCCCCCGCACATAATTTATGTGGTCATGTTTAAAAACCATAGGAATGTGGGTATAAACCAATCCCGCGCGCCATACATTGCGAACATGTCATATGTGGAATGATAGAACCTCGGGCTGGGGCTAAGCCCTGGCCCGACCCCCCGCCAATTGAAACCATATGTTAATTCAAATCAATTAAAACCCATATGTTTAATAAGCAATGACGCGTGGTGCAATGGCAGGCGGACTTTGTTTAAAACTTTGGAATGGAGGGGGAGGTCCGGGGGTCGAACCCCGTGGCCTCCATATCATTTTAATAAACCATATATTAAACCAACAGCCAGTAAATGGGTGCCACGTGGCAACCCTTCATTGGGCCACGTGGCACCTTTCCATTCGCCCACATCATGCCACGTGTCACCATATAACTCGTCCAGTTGTCAACCAATCACAACTTGCCATGTCAGTAGATGCCAAATCAGCTGCCACATCAGCGTATGGAATGTACGGCCTGCCACATCACTGTACGGATGCCCAGTCAGCCTGTACGAACTGCCCAGTCAGCGCCCCTTTTTTTTTACCTGTTTGGCTCGGCGAACATATCGCGATATCTTCTCCATACGGACTCCGTTTGCGAAAGTAAATATACCGCCGGAATCAGGAAGACGATATGGACACAATGGTGTTGGTTTCGTCAGATTCCGAGCACTTTCATTTTTGATCATTTTTCATGCCCTGTCAGGCTTCTGAATCCGATTTCGGATCACAAGTGGATGTTGGATTAGATTCCGGTGATGAGACACAGGTTGTAGCTATGTGAATCCAAGGTATAAATTTTGTTGCAAGTTCTAGCTCTTCTAGTTCAGTTGATGTAAATGATGAGTGTAAAAGGAGTGAACTTTTCGACATAAGGGTTATAACACATAATGTTAAAGTTGATACTCTTGTAGATAGTGGATCACAAGACAATCTAATCAATGAAGATGTTGTAAATAACTTGGGACTTGAAACTAAGTCACATCCTAAACCATATCCATTGGGGTGGATATGTGGTGATAACAATTTACAAGTAACCAAGGAATGTAAAATCAAATTTGCAATCACTTCTAATTATGTTGATGAAGTAGAGCTTGATATAGTGCCACTGGACATATGTGGAATTGTACTAGGAAGCCCATACCTTTATGATAGGAAAGCTATATTCTACAGGGAGGAAAATAAATATTGCTTTAAGAAAGATGGGAAGGAGTACATTGTTCATGCTCATCGTATCAAAACTGATAGATCTTTTGCAGCTACAGGGAAGTTAAAAAGAATGGTAAATGCAAGAAAAAGCTTAACACTTATGTCTGTAACAAAACAAGAAGTTAGTGATGCTAAACATGAGATGGTTCAATATGTTTCAAACAGTCATGAAGTGTCACATGAGGTATAACATGAGGTTCTGCTGCATAATTTGACCACTGTTCCTGTTCAAAAGGGGAAACATGTTGTTTCATTCTCATTAGCATGTCTAGTATTGTTGATTAGTTTGCTGCTATTCAGTGGTGTATGGCTGCTAACTACGACAAAGAATGTAGATGATTGTGAAATTGATGGGATGATTACTTTGATAAACAATGCTATCTCAGTTTTCATGTTTGTTGTGATTAGTCAGGTGATTACTGTCCAAGCAGAAAGGATGGACGATACCGAACAAGTGGGGAGGCAGTAACCTCACTTCTTACCTGAGTAAAATCAGACTTTTGGTGGTCCAAAATATTTCCAAGTGGGGAGGAATGATCCGGGAGGCTCCCCAAGCTCAAAAAATGCTCAAAAATCAAAGTTCTTAGAATTGGATGAAACTAATTCCATTGAGACCGACTCCTCATGCTGATTCCGATAGTATAATTACTTTCTCAAATGGACGTTGTATGCGAGAGTTATCATACTCTGACCATTTTCTCAAACAACTAAAAAGTCAAAGGACTGGCAAAAAGTATATGTTGACATTAGCATGACTACAACACGACATCACCAACGACACCTCATCATGCAGACTTGGACAAATGGTAGTGTGACAAGTGGTAGTAGTTGACTAGGTAGATGTGGGTGGCAGATCCAATCAGAGTTGGACACGTGGCAAAGTTAGAGCAAATGAGGTGGTGCCATGTGCCCCAGGCATGGGAAAACATGTGGCACCTAGTCAACAGTTGAATGGAAAAGCTCCAAAAACAAGTTGGGTCAATGGGTTTTGAACCCATGACCACCCACCATAGTCCAGGCCTTGGGAAATGTCCAAACACCAATGCACCCGTTGTATTACTTATTAAACATAACACATTTAAATTTATTTAAATTAAAATGTTTTAGAGTTTGGGTGTGGGAGGGGGCTGGGGCAAAGCCCTAGCCTGTGGTTATATTGCAATGTGTGACCATGGGCATAGACTATCCAACATAACCACAAATGCACACAAAACAACTATCGATTCAGGGGCTTATTCCCATAAATGCGCACGGGGGTCTATCCATTAGCCCGTTGGTCCAATGGAACACGCCCCAAAACCAGGAGCTAACGCAAATAAAGGGCCAGTGCTTGGCCATATGAATTTCATGTGACCTTATAAAAGGGGCGCACACCAGCCCAAGGGGAATTACTGTGTAATTTTAATTAAAAAGTGGGTTTTTAAGCCTGTTTTTGTAATTTTTAATTATTTGGCCTGATATTATGACCAAAAAGTGGTTTTTTTAACATATCTTGGCCATTTGGAGGGGAATTTGATCCCAGAAAGAGGCTAGATCTTGACGGAAGTTTGGATTCCTCATATGAGCCTTGAAAACTATAAGAATCAGGCTTTTTGAAGCTTGTAGGAGACCTTTTGATGCAGGGTTTTGAAGGGGAAGTTTGTAAATTTTGGTCATTTCTCATGTTTTGAGGGGCATTTTTGCCATGTTTTTGAGAGGAATTTGATGGAGCGTGCTTGAATCTTAGCAAGGAGGTCTTGTGTAGTAGATCTGAAGCACATTATGTAACAACAAAGAGCCTATGTAAGAGAACTTTGAGCATTTTAAAGAGCAATAAAGAGGTCCTTCACTTGGAAGCGGGCCCGGAGACGTAGCTAGTGATTGGTGAACTCCGTTATCAACCTCTTGTCTCTATTTCTCTTTCTGTTCTGTTGTTCTATTCTCTTCATTTGCAGCATGGATATTAATGGCTGATGTCTTTCTTCATTAATAGGCATCAAGTAAAAGTCACATTTGATATTCCGCAAACAAGATAATAAGTTTATGTATTTCGCATTCTTAACGATCTGATGCAAAAGGTATAGTAAACTAACTCGTAAATTTATCAGTAATACCTTCATTTTTGGTTAAAAAAGGGTAGTTGTCTTTGAGGGAGACTTTATTAATATTTCTGAAATCAATGCAAAGTCTAATTTCTCCACTCTGTTTCCTATTTGGAACTAGATTTTATACCCACTTAGAAAATCATAATGGGACAATGATCTTAGCATCATACATCCTTTTGACCTCTTTTTCAATCAGAGGCATCAACCTTGGGTTAATCCTCGTAATTTTATGTTTAAAAGGTTTTTGGTCTTATTTTATAGGAATTTTGTGTTGTATAATGCTGGTGTAATAAGATTTCAAATCTTCATAACTCCATGCAAAAACATCTATGAATTCTTTGAACAAGTTTATGTATTTCAGATTTTCAACAGGGGTTAAGATTTAAAAAGTTTAATCATTTTTTTTCTTGTTTAGTTCCTATGTTGCAAACTTCAACTTCATCTCCAGTGGGTTCAATTTTAGGATTTTTGGCTACATCATTAAAATCAAACAAATCCTATAAAGGGACTAACCCTCTAGGAAAAACATTATCTTTCAATTGCAATATTTCCAAATATTCTTGTTTTTTATCTATTTCTTTTGATTCTATCTCATCCACACTTTCTCCTTCATCATCAAAATTTGCATCTATATTGGCACATTCAAATTCATTCTTTGATTGCAAAAAAAAATCAATTTGGTCATCATTTCCAAAGACTTGCCAATATCTGATGTTATCCGGGAAAGCTGATTTGTTCTTTACTTCAACTATGTATTAACGATTAGGATGGAAATATATTTTCTAGGTACTTATTGAGGGAGCCAAACCATCAACTAGAATGTTCTAGTCTCTGGGAATGGATGATAAGTCATACTCAACAAAGCATTCTAGAAAATCTAGGACAACATTCTTGTAAGCGCTCAATCTTGGGTGTTTAATAGAGTATTTACCTTTGATATGTTTTATTATCAGTTCAAAGTCACCAAGAATTGAAATTCTCTTGGAACCAAGATTCTTTAAAAGTTGTAACCCTAACATTGAGGCTTCATATTCAACTATATTATTGGTACATTGGAAGTTTACCTTATAGGAATGTCTTTCTGAATGGTTGGTTTTTGAATTTGAGACCCATACACCTGCTCCTAATCCTTCCTTGCTAACAACCCCATCAAAATCTAAGTTCCACAGAGGTTTATTTTGTTTATTAGATTCCACCACAATTTTTGTGTCTTCTTCCATGTTATAAACATCATTTTATAAATTGGCAATTTGTTTTCCTATGTCTCCATTATTGTACAAAATGAAAGAATCAAGGTCTGATTGAACAAAATATAAGGGATAATTAAGTGGTTTATCCTAACTACTGACCATGTATTTTAGTAGTATTTCCCTATATAATCTCCTATGTTGACCAAAAAATGGAATGGTACCATAAGACATGTCCAGTTAAAGGGTTCCTTGTAACTTAGTTCCTCACGAGAGGGACAATAGCATGCCATATTTAGGAGGTATATAAAAAACAACTATATCCATTACCAAACTCTTGGTTGGTATTTGTGCTAAAGTAACACACAAATCTTTAATGAGACTTATGCACTTTACTTTACTTGAATCAAAAGAATACAAATATTTGTATGGTCTAGTGATATCAACTCCCAATTTTTCCATAACAACCTTAGGCATAAGGTTGTGGGAAGCACCAAAGTCAAGCATTGCATTGTGCAAATTTTTTTCATGAATGTTTAAACTGATGTAGAATGGGGGTACAGTTCCATTTTCAGGTTTTCCATCGACTTCAAGCTCAAATAATAGGTTTGGTTAATCACCAGTAACTTTTACTGTGTCTTTACCTTCCTCTATGTTCATAGCTTTTATCACTTGTGATCTATATGCATTCTTATTCATGAGCTTTGTTAAAGGAATGGTTATCTTCATTTTTGCTAAATCATTTTCAAATTTGAATGATGTTTTAGTTTTATTTGGGTTAGAGACATCTTTTTTATCACCAACTTCCTTTTGTGAAGTATCTTTGGGATGGATGGTAGAGGGAATATCAATTTGAGCTATTTTTGAGACAATATCAAACGTTCTTTTGGTTTTTACTTTTGTGTTCTTTTTAGGAGGAATATCAAGAATTTTCTTGGCAGAAGTGTCGACTGTCTTTTTATTGGAATTATCAGGAGTTTTCTTGGTAGGATTATCAGTTGATTTCTTACTACTGAGATTGTACTACCTATGGACCTCCATAATTGTGTTTTAAAAACCTTGTTTATAATCTTCTGATTCCTCATGATCAATTTTAGTTTGTGAAAGAAGAAAAAGGTATTGTTCTTCTTGAGTGAGAAATATATAATCATTATCTTTTATTCCCATTAAGTTGATGTGAACATCATCAAGTCCTTCAACTACTTATTCCCCTTCATCAGCATAATTTTCTTGAAAAGGAGGCATGATCTGTTGATCTGTACCTCTTTGTTCTCTTTGTTCTCTTTGTATGATTTGGGGTTGGTTTATCCTAAAATTAGGATTTATTATTTGGGGGCTAGGTTGATTTTCTCTAGGAGTCCTATCAGTAATGTCTAACCTGTCCATCATCCTTTCCATGGTTCTGACTAACAAGTCTATTTTTGCATCAACAGAAGAGGTAGAAGGTTATTCTTTTATAGTTACTCTCTTCTATGTTCTCTGTCTATCCATATTAGCTAAAAGATTGGCCTCTACACTCATAACATCTCTCTGCATTTGTTCCAAGGTTGCAATATTTCTTTCTCTCAATTGATAAGACATGTCAGGATAAAAACCATCAGGGAATTTAATCAAATCTAAACCTTGAGGGGGTTTAATGTTTGTTGGAATTGCATTATAAATATTGTTAAATATAGTGCTATAATCTTGTACACTTTCCCCAGGGGATATTTTAATACTTTCATATTCAGATAAAATATGAAGTGGATTTTTCTTAACTTCCCATCTATTCAGGAATGATTGGTGAAAAGTAGTAATTTCATTTAGACTAGAAGTTGGTAAGGATTTGAACCATTTCCTGACTTGTCCATTTAAGATTTGGGAAAAAAATCTCATTTTAACATCTTCCTCATCTACTTTAAGGTCAAAAAATTCATTCATCTTATCAACATGTTGTTGTGCAGTGATAGTTCCAGTGCCATCAAACTGAGGAATCCTAGTTTGATAGTCTTGGGGCATATTATGTAAAGGAGAAGCCAAAATGAGGGGAGCATATCTTGTTGCCATGATTGGTATATGAGGATGGATATAATATGAACTTGTGGAAGGTGTAGATGTAGGAACTCCAATAATAGGATGGATCATTGTCGGTGAAGTTATCGGAGAAGTAGTGGAAAATATAGAAGAAGAAGGACTAGTAGATATAGGATGAATCAATTGAGGATTAATAGATGATGCAAAAATGGTCAAGGAAGAAAGTTCAACAGATTTTTGAATATAGTCTTCATGTAAAGCTTGGTCAAAATATGATGCTATATCTTGTAACCTCTAAAAGTTTTGAAGGATTTGTTGATCAAGATTTGATTCAAGAGATTGTATTCTAGGTGTATTCGGTTGGATAATAGCTTGATCTTATAATGTTTCATCCACAAAACTCTCAGATTTGGTTTTTAATAGACTATTTTCGAAAGGTATATCAAATTGGATATCTTGGATTGTGACAAATTTCTCTAGGAGAGAGGTTTCCCTAGGAGGGGGACTATTGTTCCCTTGAATTTCTGCTAAACTTATTTTCCTGATCAATTTTTCAGGGTCATCTACAACTTTTACAAGTTCTGGATTGGGATGAGATCTAGTGTGAATTCCTTTTGGAGCCAAAAAAAAAAATTAAAAAACACTACTTGATTATTTACAAATTTTTACAACCTATGAACATTTATTTCTAAAGATTTGAATATTTGATTATCTAGAAATAAAGTTTTCTTACTAGGGAAAATAATCTGTAGAAGTTGAAAATTTGTTCTTTCCCAGTATGGTTGCCACTATGTTATTGCTATGTAATTTCTAGAGGTTGTAGAAGAAAGGATAGAGGTAACCACAAAACCACTTTGGAAGCTAGGATCTATCCCTTCCAGCTTCAGAGAGGTATCTCTCTATAAGATTTAGATTTGTTTCGATTAGAATATTAGGCTAGTTATGATATTTCAAGCTTTGTTTGTTTGTTTGAAATATTAGGCTAATTGAATGCTTAAATTACCATTGGGCTATGGGGTCTGTCTTTTAAAATATGGACCTATTTCAACTTTTAGAAAGTTTCTTCACAGGGAAAGGTAGTTAAATTGTTTCGATCTGGTAAATTTAGATGAAAAGAAAGAGGAATTTCATCAAGTAAAGGGAGCAATTAAGAATTCTTTTTACTTAATTTTAGTTGAAAACATAAAAGATCATTCAAAATCAGAAACATAGTATATTGAAATAAATTATGTTCTTTAGCCTTCTTTTGAATAATCAGAATTAGAAACACATAAGAATGAAAACAAAGAAAGAAAACATGAACTTAGAAAGATGCAATTCACCAATAGTTTGACACCAGAATCTTGTAAGAGAGCCTTTTTTATTACTGGTCAATCCTCTTGAATGATACAAAGTAGCTTTCTTGAATGCAAAAATCAACCCTTGATACTTCGAAATAAGAAGTATTTATACATTTATTTTCAAAATATCCCGTCATAAATGATCATGATATATTTTAGGGATATCTAAACTAATTATATCTCTAATTACAAAAATATAGGAATCTTGAGATCTGCTTAGATTTCTGGTGCTGATTTGATGGAAGTTGTTGATGACTTGTCCTTTTGAATTTTGCTTAGTTGTTGGTCCTTTTTGGCAGAACAATCGAACTCATGTTTACTCAAGTAATTCACATATTTTTCCCACCTCTTTTCACTTGGGATTGATATTTTGAGTAATTTTATATAAATTATATCCATCTCTGTGTATTTGGAAAAAGTAGGTTTGGTAATGAAAATGTGTTTGATTTCATGTTGAATGTTCAAATCAAACTGTAGTGTTTCTAGGAATGCTTTCCTAGAGATGCTTCCTTGTATTGCTGCAAATTTTGAATTGTCTTTTTCCACTGTGTTTAACTTCTGGTTATAATGAGGCAAGGTGATTAATTTGTCATTTAACTCTAACAAACCAAGAAGTCCTTTCTTTTTTAGCACCTCAAACTCGCTGAAGAATCTCTGCACACCTATCTCCATAACCTAAGATTTTTCTTCCAATTGCAACATGAGGTATTTCTTGGTTAGAACCTTTTTTTATTTCCAAGATAGTTTCATTTTTCTCCTCTATCTCCAGCTCTTCTAATTCCAGTTTTTTTTTAGAGTTTAGAAACCTGATTAGATCTGTGGCTTCTATTGGCTTTTCTCCCAATTCTTCCTTAATAATTTCAATGGCTCCTCTAGCTTTCTGAATTAATTCATGATGCTCAAAGATGATCTGTATAGAAGGCCAAATATCTGGTATGGATTTATTGATGTCTATGTGTATATTTTCCTTATCTTGGGCTAAGGTATTCTCCATGGTCATTTCTTCTACTTATTGCAAGGTTTTTTCTTCCCACTCAGCCTATTTCATGTATTTTTCAATCTATGGACTTTATGTGTGCACATAGGGAGTAGTATTTTGTTTGGTCCTCAACTAAAAAATGATGCCAAATGGGTCATATGACCAAGTTAAACTAATAGGAAACTTCATATGTCTTGAGAGGATGTCTTCTTCTTCACCTACTACTATGTTGTTGCAAATAAATGGTCCAATCTGAGTTTTGATTCTAAATTGAGATTTATTCTTGGCTGCTACAAAATGAATTTCATTTGAATTTATCATCTGCCTTATGTAATACAATGTAAAAATCCTCCTTGGGAGGTATTTAGGCAACATGTATGGTGGTAGATCACATCCATACGCTCTTATTTATGTATAATTCTGGTATAAATACCACTAACATGTCTTGTCCTGCTCAGTTAGATGTAAAACCTTCTGACTTTCTTCACTAACCCTGGCTTATGTATTGTTTCTTAACAAACAATTAGCTGGATAGATGAACTAATCAATGAAATATTTGAAACTATACTCTGTTGAGTTCTTTCTCACCAATGAAGTGCAAAATATCACTGATTGTAGGATTCCTTGTTCATTTACCTTTTGGAGTGCGAAAGGAAACATGTATGCTTGATAGAATAGGAACAGATAAACTAGAATTGAAGAATATTTGAAAATACCTTCAGTTGGAAACTTAATAAATTGTTCAGGAACGTTGTCCAACAATAATTGACTGAAATTGAACTTGACAGAGACCTTTTCTTTTGTAGAGAAAATGGATAAAAAACCTAAAATAGGTTCATCTAACCATTTATTAGAATAATAACCTAACAAACATGCAAGAAAGGAGATAATATAGTTATATTTCTCTGAGAAAATAGAAGAGGGGTATGGTGGATATTTCTTAGGAAGTTGGGCATTTTGAGGGACGAAAATCTCAAAAAATTGGGCTCTCTAGGAAAGGTCGAGTTCTAGTCTAATTCATTTAGGGATTTGATAGAGAAAGGGGTGGCAGAGTCATTTTGAGGGATCTGTAGCATTTGGTCAATGGTCTTAGGGGTAATTGTAAACAAAATATCACAAGTGGGAGAGGATATGGCTCTTTGGTTTTGAAGATAATTATCATGGCATTTGAGGACGAATCCAGGGAAAGGATAGGTTTGGGGAAACATGTAAAGGGGAAAATTGGACTCCCAGAGTCCAATTTCATCACTCTAGTAAAGGAAATTATCCTTCATCCAACAGTGTAATTCGAAAAAATGAATTCTCACTTCGTCTCTACAAATTTGTAGTCTTTGTCTGCTAGAGGAATGTGGTCTAGGCCGATTGGAGGGGGAATCATTGGGTTTTCAGAGGTGTCGACAGACTTTCCTTTGGGATCCATAATTGAAACATTAACATTAGAATGAGTTGGAAATGATGAAATTACTAGGAAAGTAGCTCGCCTATTGAATGGAAGAGATGGTGGTGGTAGTTTGACAACTAGCTTGGCGCAGTCTTTAGGGTTTCTTAGTCAAAAAACAATGTAACAAGGGATTTTATATGCACAGGGATATATTTTAGGGCATGGTATCATTAGGAGACAACTAACAATCACAAGGATGGGATTGATTGGATAAAGTATATAATGTGTGGGACAGGTGTCGTGTAGGGAGAGGGTAAGTAGCGGCGGGAAAAGGTGAGTGATGTTG
>SNQJ01S0124573.1:15640-25657 GCA_010110895.2 Picea sitchensis | reverse complement strand
TTTGGTTGTGGTACATGTTGAGTACATGGTTGAGACAAGTAGTTGATGAGTTGGCGCACATACATGAGGTGTATAGTTGATGATGTTGGTACATATTGATGAGTAATAGTTGATGAGTAGTTGACACATGATTGGTACATGGTTGGATGCACTTGTTTATGTTACAGGTTGATTACAGGTTGGTGCATGGTTGATTCACTTGTTTATGGTACAGGTTGATTACAGGTTGAGGTACAGGTTGATTCATGGTTGATGCATTGTTCAAATTTTTTGTTACAAGTTTACAATGGTATATCTCATAGTGATAGTGTGACAGTGGTTCCATCATTCTACTTCTACTTTAGGGTGGCAGGACGAGGCAAGGACAAGTGGTTGTAGCCACCTTCCGGTTGTAGATGGGGAACATTGGGGGTTGTAGCCTCCTTCTGGTTGTAGCCAAAGAACTAGGGAGTTGGAGCTTCCCTCAGGTTGTAGCCTGGGAAACTAGGGGGTTGGAGCCTCCTTCCAGTTGCAGCTGGAAAACAAAGGAAGTTGCTCCTTCCAATGAATGTAATTCTTCAAGACATATAAGAAAAAACATTCTGCGATTTTCTCCTGATTTAGGTTTCCATGTAAAACACTGGTGTACTGTGTATGTGTGTGATTGTTTATTTATTATTGTTCATTATTGGATAATAATTCTACATTGATATAACATTTGAAGAAAAAGGATTATAATTATGCTATTAGTGATTCACCTCCCCTCTCAGTAATCCAACACTACCCCCCTTGGCTTCGCTAGGAGTTGGCCTAGACAGAGGAGTCGAGAATGAGGTGACAACACCTTGACTCAATACTTTCCCCTAAGTATACACCCAGTGGATTGAAGATTGACCCAAGGTGTGTATAAGGTAGAAACAAGACATATCCACTCTATTTTCAATCCATTGTCCTAGGTTAACAATTTGTTTTCCAAATTCATCCAAATATGGATATTCATATTTAATGGATAATGAATACCCCATACAAAGGACTACCGCCATTTCATTTATCCCTTTTTAACCTCATTTTCTAGTAAATGCTAGTTTAGATTCATGGTGTAATTGCTAGAATTCTCGTTCCTCGACCAGTAATGGGAGTCTTCTTCCTCCTCATGAAAATTGATAAAATTGGAGTACAAAACACCTCTATAATCATCCCACTCCATTTATGTGCCCCCTCGACCTCTAATATCAATGCCAATTTCCATGAACTTCTCCCTGTAAAGTCGAAATCAAGAAAATACCATGAACATGTAAGTTAGAGATTCGTTAGAAAGTTCGCATCCATCCTCTTAGCTCACACATGGATCATCTCTAGTATTGTTTTTCTTCCCATTTCCCACCTACCACATAGACCATCTCTAACCAATGGAAAGGCATCTACCAATGCTTTCCAACAAATCGAGTTGTTAACCCTCAAATTTCTTGGTAATGTGAACCACTCTACGAAATACTTTCCAGATAAATATTTAGAATACATAACTTGACCCCATAACATATTATTATGGATAAGCCTCCATAATATTTTTGCAACTAAGGACCTGCACAACAAGAAAATATATTGATTCCCCATCCACCCAGCTATTTTGCATGGGTAGTCTTTCCCATTTCACTAGGGGGATACCACTTGCATCCTTTCTCCCTTACTAAAGAAATTGAAAGCATCTTTTTCTAATATTGGAAATAATTCCTTTCATAATTTTTTCTATTCACACCCAATACAATGGTATTCTACCAAGGACTGATTGGATATTAGTTAATTGTGCCCCTTGATAACCATCGATGAACACATAGTAATACCCTCCCTTCAATTTTATTTATAAGCCTTAACCAATATTAATGAGAATAAGAATTTAGTTTGAGCTCAAAGCAAGGATATTTGAGCCCATCATCGATGCTTTTCCAAGCAAATGGGAGAATAATATCCAATTGTTCCTTGACTTCATCTTAAGTTTCACAAACTAGCATATTGGACTTTGCTAGATATTTTCATTCTTGTAGAGATACAAAAAGATTCTAGAATTACTTTCATAGCTCAGAATTCATGAGTTGTCCCTACAACAAAGAGAATCACATCATCAATGAATAGAAAATGAGTAAGAATTTCTATAGAGGTGATTTTAAGACCTTTTAGTAGACTACTCCTTCGAGCATTTTTTATAAGCGAACCCGTCCCCTTAGCAACTATCAGTAAAAGGAAAGGAGACAAAAGGTGGCCCTGGTGTAAACCCCTGGAGGGACGGAAGAAAGGATAAAGATATTCATTAATAAGATCGACAAAGGAGGAGGATTCTACACACCCCATTATCCAATTGACCATTACTAAATTCACCCCCATTTGAATCCACACTAGTATGAAAAAAGTCCCGCTAACCTTATAATAAGCTTTTTAAAGGTCTAGTTTCATGACTATAGAGTGTAGCGTTTGGGAATTTATAGAATGCAAGGATTCTTGAGCAATCAAAATCGCATCATGAATTTGATGCTTATAGAGAAACTTGTATTGTTCCTTCGATAGTATTATGCTAAAGATTGGCTGGTGATTGGCTATGATATTTGCAATAATTTTATAAATCAATTTTTCGCAAGAAATAGGTCTAAAATCGTCAAAAGAGACCAAGTATTTCTTTTTTGGGATTAAAGAATGGTTGAATTCAAAGAGCCTTATATTTTTCCAGAAGTTTGAGATTCACGGGCCAGTTTTAAGAGGTCAAGTTTTATCATGTCATAGAACCTAATGTAAAAATCAATTGTAAATCCATCAAGCCACAGGCTCTTACATTTATGAAAACAAGTCAAGGTAGAAACGATTTCCCTTTTAGGAATCTATGCTTAGAGATAGTTGTTCATCTCCTTTGAAAAGGACTTCTGGAAAATATTTATAACTTTTAAAATTTCATCAATAGGGAATCATGTTAGTTGTTTGAAGAGATTGGAGAAGTGAACTCTCCCTGCTTTAGTTTTAGCTTCTAAAGAGGAGACCTTCCAACCATTTTGATCCTTTATTTCCCAAATAGTGTTAACTAACTTTCAATAGCTAGCGTATTTGTGGAATAATTTTGATTTATTGTTAACCTCCAATAACCATGTTTCTCTACTCTTGATGTGTCATTTGGTTTCCTCGTAAGCCAATGTATCTTGCTTGTTTTTCATTAACTCACAAAACTATTTCTTCCTCTCTTGATAGTGAGTCTTCCTGTCAATCTATCATTAATGATACAATCTTAGATTCCATTTCCTAAAACTGAGTGAGAGATTTCATATTGAAAGATTTGTCCCATGATGATGTGACCCTTTTTTATTTTCACTATGTTAACTGCAAATCGGTGCATGTAGGATTGTCCATCTTCTTCATCCATATGAGTCCATGTTTTCCATACAAGCCTTTCATATTCTTTCTCATTGAGCCAACATGATTAAAATTCATCGAGGAAGGTGTCCTGGAGACTTGTGTTTCTATCTCCAACAAAATAGGCATGTGATCAGATATTCCTCCTACTACCAAACTCAATTTGAAAGACCACATGTTTTCAATCATCTCTTCTGAAATAAGAATTATATTAAGTCTTTTGGCAGCCAAATATTTACCTTTTCTATCATTCTTCCATATTTGAACCAGGTTTGTGGACTCCATTTCAAACAAATGATTATTATCCATTCAATGGGAAAAAAATCTCCCCTGATAATCTTGTCGAGTGGAGGCACCCCATACCTCTCTAATAGAGAGTGTGAAATTGAGATCCCCACCCAAGATGATTTTTGTTGCAATTAGTATAGTTGAGCCACTCACATTGATCATTTTGAACGAAACATTAAGAAAAATATCCTCCAAATCAAGAACTAAACCAGAAGGGATCTGAGAGGAGGAAAGAGTAAAACAATGAGTAAAACAAGCAGAGATTAAGCCTCCATAGAGGTCCACATAATCCATAGAAAAAAATGACCATTATGATAACCAGTTACGAAAAGAATCGATCACTTAATCTACACAACACATAGTTTCTTGTATCATAATGAACTATGTCTTGCATGACTGCACCAACCTTTTTAGGGAGAGGAATTTCTAGAAACCCTCTACCCATCGATCATTAAAGGAAATAACAATCATTTGTAACCCCTAGCCTGGGTTGTACCTACTCTATGGGAACGCACAATTGTATATTTATTTCCACACCTTATTAGGGATTTCCTCCTTGCATGACCACATTATTCATTGTCTAAATCCAACCCCCTACACAAAACTACTCATTGTGGTTTTTTACCTTTGAACGCAATACGTAGCCTGATTTTATGGAGTAATTTGAACTGTAGGGTTTTTTGGCACATGGTTTCTTTGCCAATCGTTTTTTATTTCCGGTTAAGGAATTAGGGGTTTGGATGTATTTGGATCCTATATGTATTTTGTATTGTAAACATTGTAATATGATGAATAATATAGAATATGTTTGTTTTCTCGGTTTGGGTTTCCAGGGGAAAAATCTCTGTGCAATGTTTGTATTTTCCATTGTATCTTTTCTATTTCTTTACTGAATATATGTTTGCTATAAATATTGTACAAGGCTAAAATCTACATTTGGTATCAGAGATTTATTGGCTTCAGGGGGATGCCTTTGTGGTCAATGGTTTGGCTCGGGATTGTGATAAGCCTTGTTACAGTGGGAGATCTACGATATTACTTTTTTAGGTGAAAATAAATGGCAAGAAATTTGAAGATGGAGATCGACAAGTTTAATGGGAAATTTTTTGAGCTGTGGAAGCTCAAGATGGAAGATCTGTTGGTGGAAAAATATCAGTGGATCGTGGTAGATCCAGGTACTACACCTATATTAACTTCTGCAAATGACTAGAAAAATTTGGATCAGAAGGCAAAGAGCACAATCCGACTGTGTCTCTCTGATTTAGTATTAATGAATGTGTCAGAGGAAGCTACATCCAAGGATTTATGGGAAAAGTTGGGGAAGTTGTATCAGTCTAAGTCTCTGGTAAGTAAACTATTCCAGAGAAAGAATTTGTATAACCTGAGGATGAGAGATGGAGACTCGGTGGTAGAGCATTTGAATGCCTTCAATACTGTGGTAAGTCAGTTATTATCTGTTGATATTAAAATTCCAGATGAAGATAAATGTATCAGTTTGTTGTGTTCTTTACCATACTCGTGGGATAGTCTGGTTGTGACCATAGGTAGTAATACAACTGCCTTGAAGTTTGAAGTAGTCTCATCCTTCTTTTCGGAGGAGATGAAATAGAAGAATATGGAAGGACATAACACATATGCATTATTTGCAAGCGGACGTTCCTAGGAAAGAAATAGATCTAATTTCTCAAGTGGGAGATCTATGTCTAAGGGTAGATCTAAATCTCCTGGAAAGTTTGTAAGGGTATCTTGGAGATGTGGAAAAGAAGGGCACTACAAGAAGTAGTGTAGATCCAAAGTTGAGAAAAAGAAGGGATCTGAAGAATCTTCTTCTACAGAAGAAAGGACCTCCAAGGAAGGAGGGGATGTGTACTTGGCCTCTTCAAGCACACACACAGATCATGAGGCATGATTGGTTGACTCTCATGCATCCTTTCATATGACTCCCCACAGGGAGTGGTTCTACGAATATGAAAGGTATGATGGAGGTAATGTTTTCTTAGATAATGATTCAAAAACCAGAATCATAGGAAGAGAAATGGTCAAGTTGAGGCTCATAGATGGAAGTATTAGAACACTTCCTGGTGTTCGACACATCCTAGGTTTGGCCAGAAATTTGATTTATGTAAGAAAAATGGACGATGCAGGGGTAAAAACATTATTTGAAAAGGAAACCTGCAGGATGGTTTGATGAGCAATGGTGTTGATGAGGGGAGTTCGGTTTGGAACTCTGTATAAGCTACAAGGAATCACTATTAGTGATGGTGTAATAGTTCCATTGTTCCTGATATTGGAGTTGAAGAAGAAAGAACTCCTACAGTCTCTGGAGAAAAGGTTATGGTGTTGCATCAATGACTGGGGCATATCAGAGAGAAGGGTCTTCGACTACTACATGGTAAAGGTATGGTTGAAGGTATGTCTAGCTGATCTCTGGATTTTGATTTCTATGAACATTGTCTATATGGGAAGAAGAATTAGATAATATTCCCCTCTGGTGCAACGAGGGCAAAATGAATTTTACAACTAGTTCATAGTGATGTTTTTGGACCCGTGTCGGTCTCATCATTGGAAAAATCTGTGTACTATGTCTCATTTATAGATGACTTCTCGAGGAAGACTTGGATATATTTCCTCAGGAAGAAATCTGAAATGTTTCACAGGTTTAAAGAGTTTAAGGCTCTTGTTGAGAATCAATCAGAGAAAAGAATTAAGGTGTTGAGGACATAAAATGGCAGAGAGTTCTATGGAAATGAATTTGAAGAATTTTGTAAGCAATGCAGTATAGAAAGGTAGAATACTACTCCATATACACCTCAACATAATGGATTTGTAGAAAGGATGAACATGATGCCGATGGAAAAATCAATGTGCATGCTCAGTGGTGCCAGGTTAGGGAAATAATTATGGGCATAGGCAGTGGGTGTTGCATGTTACCTGGTCAACAATTCACCCTCATCAGTGTTCGATGACAAGACTCCACAAGAGGTATGGACTGGTAAGAACCTTCTCTCACACATCTCATGGTATTTGGCTGCGATGCATATGTTCATGTTCCAAAGGAAAACAAGAGTAAGATGGATAAGAGGGCTGAAAAGTGTATCTTTATTGGATATAAAGATGGTCTCAAAGGTTATAAGCTTTGGAACCCAGAAACTAAGAAGGTAGTGTATAGCCGAGATGTGGTATTTAGAGAAATGAAGGATGGTGTTAAACAGGAATTCCTACCAAGTAAGGAAGAAGCAGAGAAGATAGAGTTTGATATAAAGGATGATGAGTAAGACTCTACAGAAGAACATGAATAATAAGAAGAAGATCCTCATACTCCCGTATTGAGGAGATCAGTTTGAGAAAGAAGGCTACTGGAAAGGTATAGTCCATCTGATTTTCATTCAAATTTTTCTTTGTCTATTAGTGATGATGATCCTAGAACTGTCAGGGAGGTAGTGGATTAAGAGGATGGAAATATATGGAAAAGGGCCATGGATGAAGAAATGGCATCTTTGGATAAGAATGAGGCTTGGGATCTAGTGGAGTTGCCAACTGGAAGAAATCCCATTGCAACAAATGTGTATTTAAAAATAAGCTGAATGCAGAAGGAAAAGTAGAGAAATACAAAGCTCGGTTAGTAGCAAAGGGTTATTGCCAAGTTGAGGGAATTGATTTTGGTGAGATTTTATATCATGTTGCATAGACAATGTTAACACTTATTGCATTTCACCTACAACAACACTTATGACAAAAGTGTTCAGACCATACATCACCACCACAATCACACTTGTTTTAGTAGTAAGATTTCATATAAAAAAATCACTTCATTCAAGCTCATGATATAGAAATATCCAAAAGAGTTAATCAACTACTATTATGATCAATATAATCAAAGAAGTTCTACATTTCAAGTTTGTAAAAAAACAATTTTCTTTCTTATTTTGAAAGTGAAATATAATTATATAAATAATAATAGTAATAGTTTAATTTTAATGTCATGATCAAGTCAGGCACCAAATTAATGTGTGAAACCCCCATATGTATGGGATAAGGAAATTCTTTGCAAAGCATTTGACTTCTAAAGTTTATGAAGATGTACATGCTCTAACCCTTTGAATATAAGCCTATAATCTCTTAATAAAAACATTTATTCTTAACCATTAAAATTTTATAATTATTATAAGATATATAAAAAAAAATATAATTATTATTAAAACATATAAGAAATACAATTTTATATAAATATGAATACAAACATAAATATGAATACAAACATAAACATAAATATAAATATAAATATATATAATTATAAATATATAAATATAAATAACATGAACACTAAACATAACTACATAAATAACATATAAACTAAACATGGTAAATAACATGAACTCTAAATTTGAAAGAAATTGAAAATAAAATGAAAACTAAGTATAGATACACAAAATAAAATAATATAAAGACAGAAAAAAAATGAAATAAAATAACATAGAGAAAAATAAATAAAAACTTTTGATTAAATGCTTTATCTTAATCTACTCTTATACCAGTTAAATAGATAAATAATAATCCTTAAATAATCTAAATGTTGTAATAATAAAACTTAGTCAATGAGAAAACAAGAAACCTATATGGTCTAATTCCTTCCCACAAGATTCTACTTCCACATGCAAAACCCACACAAAGCAGGAAATTATTCTTATATCCAACGGCAAGGAAGAAGTATTTGGAATCCAAAATAATAGAACAATTTCATAAATCCAGTTCAACAGGCTCTATCAAATGACAAATAGAATACAGGAAATAACTATTGAGTATTTCGAATGAAAGAGAAAAACACAAACACCAGAAAAACAGGTGGACGCCAATATGTAGCCGCCCCACTAACAGAAGAATATGAACTGAGCAAGCAAATTAAACAAATAAAAAGGACCCTGATTACAATCTCTGATTCGCACCAGGATAGTTGAATAGGAAGTTCATGTTTTTAAATGTTGACACAATGAACAAGGTTGGCATCTTATATACTAGCGCAGCCACAAAATTTATGGCTGGTTAACGTCGATAGATTATATCATAAATCCTAATTATCTATAAACTTTAATTATCAGAAATGTAATATAAGCCATAATTCTAAATTTTTTTTTGACAGGGCTTAACATCTTCAGAATAAAGAACGGACTGAATAATTGAAACTCTTAAATAAAACGGATCACTTTGCATCCATGCCGCCCCTAGAAGCATGGACATGGATTCAAGGGTAGACCCACAAAAGCTAAATCCTTGTGTATATTAGAAATCATAATCCAAGGAAATCAATCCAGAAATGACTTATTCCGGGTCTATAATCCTACTTGTACTCTAAATGCATGCAATAGGTCTGCTCTAAATGCATGTAATAGGTATGCAATTTCTGTACAATAATAATATATATCACATATCTAGAAAGATTTCCAATTTTTTTAAAGATAGAGAGTAATATCTTACCTTAGCCTTCTTCCTAATATAGGTGTCACATTCCATTTAAAAAAAAACAATCTCTACCCCCTAATATGATAGTCGGTTTAAAAAATTGAAACGCATCACACTCCATAAAAAAAAACGTAATCGAATAAATGCACATTGATCACACTCCGTAAAAGATGAATGGTTCCCACTGATCATACTCTCTTAAAAAAAAAATTAATGGCTTCGCACAGATCACACTCCGTAAGAAAACGAATGGATGCTCTAATATGATACATGCCTGGTAATAAGGTTGAAGTAGTGCATGCTGATGATCTAAAACTTGGTAATGGGATATTAAATTTTGTTAAATCTTTTAAAGTGATAATTATATGCCAAATCGCTGGGGTTCCTTGTCCTACAAATAAGGGGGTCTCATACACCAAATTTGGTGTGCTGGCTTGGCCGTGACCTTAAAAATAGATTATTATAATACAGCCTCAGTGAGCCTAATGGTTAAGAACATGTGTTTCCTCTTAAGAGATCACACGTTCAAATCCAAAGGGGGTAGGGTATGTATACCTTCATAAACTACATTCATTACATTGCTATTGGAATCTCTGACATGTTCATGTTCCATGCATACTCTTGAAAATTTACACTTCCGGTAAAGGATTTGCCTCCAAAGCCCCATTTCCGGAGTCCAAAGAATCCAAAACACTTTATGCTATTATTTTATTACAGAGAAATCAGATCCTGTCGAACATTATGAGATTTTATTGCACTGTGATAAAAGCATAGCAAAAATCAGAGGAAACAAAGACTAAATAAATCAGCTAAAGGGAAGAGTATTGGTCTGTGGCATGTACAAAGAACCAGTAACCATATATTAAGCATTTATACACATCATCGTCAAAATAGGATTTTGTG
>SNQJ01S0124573.1:4145-15590 GCA_010110895.2 Picea sitchensis | reverse complement strand
GCAAAAATCAGAGGAAACAAAGACTAAATAAATCAGCTAAAGGGAAGAGTATTGGTCTGTGGCATGTACAAAGAACCAGTAACCATATATTAAGCATTTATACACATCATCGTCAAAATAGGATTTTGTGCACTACTAAAAGCCGCAATAGATCATTCTTTAAGAGTTCAAATATCAGGAAGTCATTTTAGTAGATCACATAGATCATAGCAATATTATGCTTAATAACAGCCAGGAATTAGACCATGCCGCGTACCTTATCTAGTTCCAACCCTTCTCATAATGAAATCATCCCTTCACAGTTTTTTGGGCATAAATTTATACCCATAGATAGGCCCCATCATTCTACTTCTACATCAGGGCGGTTCGATGGGGCAAGGACAAGTGTTTGTAGCCACTTTCCAATTGTAGCCGAAGAACATAGGGGGTTGTAGCCTCCTTCTGGTTGTAGCCAGAGAGTTGGGGAGTTGGAGCTTCCCTCAGGTTTTATCCTGAGAAACTAGGGGGTTGGAGCCTCCTTCCCGTTGCAGTTGGAAAACAAAGGAAGTTGGTGCTTCCATTGATGTAATTATTAAATACATATAAGAAAAAACATTTTTGTAGTTTTCTCCTGCTTTGGGATTCCATGTAAAAACACTGGTGTACTATGTATGTGTATGATTTCTCATTTGTTCATTTTTTATTTACTTTGCAACTATTTGATGATAATGCTACATTTATATAACACTTTCATTTTATGGTTAAAAAGGATTGTATTTCTCTATTACTAATTCACCCCCCATCTCAGTAATCCAACGATTTGTTGTTTTGAAATGCACAGTTCTTTGTGTTGGTTTATATCCAAACCAATGCTCTAATACTCCTACATTTTTTCCCTATAGTCATAAATAAATGTCAATTTCCCTTGGGAACTTGCAATGGACTGGACAATGATGTCCAAAGTAGTGGCCAAGGAGAATCTGCTAGCTTCTCTAGTCTCCCTTAATTGTTTCTCAAGGTTTCTTAATATCACCAAACCCTCTTCAATTTCATTGTTTACATTCTATGGTGGTGGTGGTGGGTTGGGGTTTTGATCTTCTTGGTTTTCTTGTGAGAGGTTTAAATTTTCTTGTGGTTCCATTGTATTGTATATG
The DNA here is from genome assembly GCA_010110895.2 of Picea sitchensis. NCBI lineage: Eukaryota > Viridiplantae > Streptophyta > Pinopsida > Pinales > Pinaceae > Picea > Picea sitchensis. The sequence continues at coordinate 14,457 of SNQJ01S0124573.1, read as the reverse complement.
ATACAATTTAATTTCCATGGCATGTAAATTAGTTTACTTTTTTTATTTAAAATACTAAATTACTTTTTTTTTTCAATTTAGATTATTGGGAGCAATATATTAAATTAGATTGACTAAATTGGATTACAGTTAAGATAAATGTAACATACCTAGAAACACGGTGGGGGTGGTGGTGGAAATATCCTCTCTTTCTTCCTCCTCTCTTCACACTATTTTCCCAATGAGAAACGCAAGCGCGATTTTGTGCACAATATGCACAAAATCGCTCTCAGGCAATTTTAAAAAAAACCAATAGTAATAATGTGCATGCATTCTTAAGAGCGTGAACACATTCCTATGAGTGTGCACACGTTCTTAAGAGAATGCACATGCTCCTACTGCTTAAACTATGTGGCAATCCACATGGATATTCATCCACAACCGGACCTATAGTCGTAGGAACGCGTGCATGTTCTTTCGAATGCACTTTCTTAATCATGCCAATGTCACATTTTCGTCCACCAAGTTCTTGCACTCACCATATAATTTTTGGTTGTCAAATTAGTTATATTTTTACAGGTACAAAGATAGATGATGAACATCAAACTATAATTAGGGAGATATATTATAAACTATCTCCTAGAGAAGAAATTAAACCTCAAAGGAAACATTCAAAGTTGATGTTGAAGAATTTTGAGGAAGAGATGAGGTTCTTAGAAGAATGGTTGATAAGGGACACAGGTGATGAGTACTGTATAGAGTTTGTAGACTTAGTTCAAACTTATTTTGAGGAGCATATCAAAGTACAAAATATTAGTGGCATGAATGCAGAAGAGATGTAGTAGCCAATGGAAGGAAACAATAGAAAATTTCATCCAAGGACAAATCTAGAGAACGAAATTGATAGTTTATGGATGTTGATGAAGAGGATGTCCAAGAAAGAATAAAACAAGAAGAGAAGGATAGCTAGGAATGGCATACATTTGAATGGAAGATTTTGCATCAGTAAAGCAAGTGGACAACAATAACATAAAATTTGGAAGCGTGGATAATTAAAGGCAATAGTAGTGTCATATCAACAACATAGATGGATGGATGGACAACTACAACATAAAGTTTGGGATCTAGGTAGAATAAATACATTCAAGACACATGAACATGAGTTGATGAAATTTTTCTACTATGGGAGTATGATGAAGGAGCATATTCTCCCCTCTTTAGCATTGTTGATCAATCCTAGGAGGGTCTTGTTATCTTCTCAATAAGAGGATTTTTCTATTGTAAAAAAATTGTAAACTTTCATAGTTTTCCAAATACATCCAAAATAAGTATAGATAATCATGAATCATAGGATTTAAGTACTTACTATGTAATCAAATCTGCATGTGTTCACATAATTCAAATATATCATAACAATGAGTCATTAAGGAGATATGATAGATTTCTATTCTTAGAAGTCAGTTACAAGAATTTAGGAAGATGGTTGGTGAGCCGGAAGAAACTTTATTCTTCCATATAATGTAAGTCTCATGGAATTAAGAAGAAGAGTTGGCTAAGCAAAGTTAAATCATACCAGTGAGGAGATGGCTAGAGACAAAGATACTCCCAAACTATTGTAATCAGACCAAGTTGATTGACATCAATTTAATGAAATTCGTGTGTTAATATGCTTATTCGTTGGTTCAATGCAGAATAGAATCGTGGTCATAGAAGTTCTATTAATGTTGTAAATGGGTAATACTTTGTTTTGATTATAGAGCTAGGATCGATGGTTATAAAATGGGTTGAATCATTGAATGTTGTTAGTAAATCATCTGTGAATCGATTGTAGAATAGGGATGAATGCGTCCTTCACAATTGTGAAATTGCAAGAAGATCAAAGTCTATTACTCAATGATTTGTAGATTAGAATCCATGCTAAGCAGAGTGTGGTCTAAATTGGTATCATAATAGTCTTTAAATATTCCCATCTATATCTTGAAGGTTAAATAGTTTGGAATATAATGATGTTTGAGATATAGAAATGCATGGGTGAATCCTGTAGGTTGCATGAGTGAATGTGTTTTTCCTGAAAGTAAAAGAACTGAGATTTTATGATCGATTCTTCGTTGGCATTTCCAAGAATGATGATTACTGGTATGATTTCAAGAGTAGAATCATGCTCTTGAATTAATTAAAATAGTACTCGTTTGCAGATATGTTAAAGGGTGATTCCCAAGTGAGAGAAGTGTAGTTTATGTTACAAGACATAAGTTTAAGTTGGAATCGATTTCTCAAAGAGTTGAGGTTCCCTGTGGGAAGAATATGATCTATGAGCATATCATCATTATAGTAATGTGGGAAGAATATGATCTATGAGCATATCATCATTATAGTAATGTCCAACGTTGAATGCATATGATTATTTAGCTTGTGGTGAATGAATCTCAAGACGATTTGCATTGAAAGATAAAAGTCAAAGTCTGAAGATTGGCGTTCGTTTTCCATATATTGCTTTTCATAATAGTTGAACTCAGGCGATGGAATTAAAGCATTGGATGATCGTTGAGTGAAATCGAGTTTTGAATGCGAAGGAACTTAATCTGTTCATGGTGTATGAAGTATGACTCATATCCTTTTTGTGTAAATAATCGCTCCAGGAAGAAATAAAAAAACCATGTGGTTTTCTTATTATAGAGAATTCATGTTTTGTGTGATGATTGAGCATTTGGGAGAGAGTTACAAAGACACGGATCCATGAGAATTTTATTTAAATTTGCATTAATATAAATGATTTGATGAGAGGTCTAAAATGGTGATTCTCGTAGCAAGAATGTGTTCCCGTAGCACCAATTCATTGCTGCAATGCATATGTATTCGGGTAACATTTATTTTATTCCTATCCATCAATGTTGATTCATATGTCCATACTTAAATCAACAAAGATAAATTTCTGAGTATGATCATAGGAAGAAATGGAGTTTATTAATGGTTTGAAGGCAGAGGTTGCGTATTCCACATAATTCTATCTCATGTCTCAACAATTAAATCTTAAATATTTCCATCATTCATTATTGTTGTTAAATATTTCCATCATTCATTATTGTTGTTATTGATATTGTTAGAATTTGGGAGTTGAGTCTTGGAGCAATCTATTGTACATGTTTTGAGCATAGAATTACCATAAAGAAGAGTATGCTATTTGAAGATTGTAGGTGTTGTAGCAGGTTGAGAGTGGAAGGGATCCAAGAGAGTTAGAGCATGGTTGGTTGCTTTCTATCACTTTATATATTTATCATAAGAAAATTCTATTTTGTTTCATGTCATATATGTTGCTAGAATAGATTTACTTGTACTTTGCTCTTTCTTTGAATAAACTCTTAGATTTCTTTTTTGTACTTAGCTTTCTTAGCCTTAGTTAGTTTTTAGGGACTACCCCCCTTGGCTTCGCTAGGAGTTGGCCTAGATAGAGGAGTCGAGAATGAGGTGGCAACACCTTGACTCAATAATTTCCCCTAAGGATACACCCAGTGGATTGAAGATTGACCCAAGGTGTGTATAAGGTAGCAACAAGACATATCCACTCTTTTTTCAATCCATTGTCCTAGGTTAACAATTTGTTTTCCATATTCATCCAAATATGGATCTTCATATTTAATGGATAATGAATACCCCATACAAAGGACCACCACCATTTCATTTATCCCTTGTTAACGTCATTTGCTAGTAAATGGTAGTTGAGATTCGTGGTGTAATTGCTAGAATTCTCGTTCCTCGACCAGTAATGGGAGTCTTCTTCCTCCTCATGAAAATTGATAAAATTGGAGTACAAAACACCTCTATAATCATCCCACTCCATTTCTTTGACCCCCTCGATATCTAATATCAATGTAAATCTCCATGAACTTCTCCCTGTAAAGTCGAAATCCCTCACTCTTGCATCCCATAACGAGAAAATACCACGAACATGTAAGTTAGAGATTCATTAGAAAGTTTGCATCCATCCTCTTAGCTCACACATGGATCATATCTAGTATTGTTTTTCTTCCCATTGCCCACCTACCACATAGACCATCTCCAGCCAATGGAAAGGCATCTACCAATGCTTTCCAACAAATCGAGTTGTTAACCCTCAAATTTCTTGGTAATGTGAACCACTCTACGAAATAATTTCCAGATAAATATTTAGAATACATAACTTGACCCCATAACATCTTATTATGGATTAGCCTCCATAATATTTTTGCAACTAAGGACCTACACAACCAGAAAATATATTGATTCCCCATCCACCCAGCTATTTTGCATGGGTAGTCTTGTCCATTTCACTAGGGGGATACCACCTGCATCCTTTCTCCCTTACTAAAGAAATTAAAAGCATATTTTTCTAATATTGGAAATAATTCCTTTCATATTTTTTTCTATTGACACCCAATACAATGGTATTCTACCAAGGACTGATTGGATCTTAGTTAACTGTGCCCATCATCGATGCTTTTTCAAGCAAATGGGAGAATAATATCCAATTGTTCCTTGACTTCATCTTAAGTTTCACAAACTAGCATATTGGACTTTGCTAGATATTTTCATTCTTGTATAGATACAAAAAGATTCTAGAATTACTTTCATAGCTCAGAATTCCTGAGTTGTCCCTACAACAAAGAGAATCACATCATCAATGAATAGAAAATGAGTAAGAATTTCTATAGAGGTGATTTTAAGACCTTTTAGTAGACCGCTCCTTCGAGATTTTTTTATAAGCCAACCCGTCCCCTTAGCAACTATCATTAAAAGGAAAGGAGACAAAAGGCGGCCCTGGTGTAAACCTCTAGGGGGACAGGAGAAAGGATAAAGATATTCATTAATAAGACCAACAAAGGAGGAGGATTCTATACACCCCATTATCCAATTGACCATTACTAAATTCACCCCCATTTGAATCCACACTAGTATGACAAAAGTCTTGCTAACCTTATAATAAGCTTTTTAAATGTCTAACTTCATGACTATAGAGTGTAGTTTTGGGGAATTTATAGAATGCAGGGCTTCTTGAGCAGTCAAAATCGCATCATGAATTTGATGCTTATAGAGAAAATTGCATTGTTCCTTCGAAATTATTATGCTACAGATTGGCTGGTGATTGGCTATGATATTTGTAATAATTTTATAAATCAATTTTTAGCAAGAAATAGGTCTAAAATCATCAAAAGAGACCAAGTATTTATTTTTTGGGATTAAAGAAAGGTTGAATTCAAGGAGCCTTATATTTTTCCAGAAGTTTGAGATTCACGGGCCAGTTTTAAGAGGTCAAGTTTTATCATGTCATAGAACCTCATGTAAAAATCAATTGTAAATCCATCAAGCCACATGCTCTTACATTTATGAAAATAAGTCAAGGTAGAAACGATTTCGCTTTTAGGAATCTATGCTTAGAGATAGTTGTTCATCTCCTTTGAAAAGGACTTCTGGAAAATATTTATAACTTTTAAAATTTCATCAATAGGGAATCATGTTGGTTGTTTGAAGAGATCGGGGAGGTGAACTCTCCTTGCTTTAGTTTTAGCTTCGAAAGAGGAGACCTTCCAACCATTTTGATCCTTTATTTCCCAAATAGTGTTAACTAACTTGTAATAGCTAGCGTATTTGTGGAATAATTTTGATTTATTGTTAACCTCCAATAACCATGTTTCTCTACTCTTGATGTGTCATTTGGTTTCCTCGTAAGCCAATGTATCTTGCTTGTTTTTCATTAACTCACAAAACTATTTCTTCCTCTCTTGATAGTGAGTCTTCCTGTCAATCTATCATTAATGATGCAATCTTAGATTCCATTTCCTAAAACTGAGTGAGATCTTTCATATTGAAAGATTTGTCCCATGATGATGTGACCCTTTTTTTTTTCACTATGTTAACTGCAAATCAGTGCATGTAGGATTGTCCATCTTCTTCATCCATATGAGTCCATGTTTTCCATACAAGCCTTTTATATTCTTTCTCATTGAGCCAAACATGATTAAAATTCATCGAGGAAGGTGTCCTGGAGCCTTTTGTATCTATCTCCAACAAAATAGGCATGTGATCAGATATTCCTCCTACTACCAACCTCAATTTGAAATACCATAGGTTTTCAATCATCTCTTTTGAAATACGAATTATATCAAGTCTTTTGGCAACCAAATCTTTACCTTTTGTATCATTCTTCCATATTTGAACCAGGTTTGTAGGCTCCATTTCAAACAAATGATTATTTTCCATCCAATGGGAAAAAAAGCTCCCCTGATAATCTCGTGGACCGGAGGCACCCCATACCTCTCTAATAGAGAGTATGAAATTGAGATCCCCACCCAAGATGATTTTTGTTGCAATTAGTATACTTGAGCCACTCACATTGATCATTTTGAACGAAACATTAAGAAAAAGATCCTCCAAATCAAGCACTAAACCAGAAGGGATTTGAGAGGAGGAAAGAGTAAAACAATGAGTAAAACAGGCAGAGAGTAAGCCTCCATAGAGGCCCATAGAATCCATAGAAAAAAATGAACAATATGATAACCAGTTACGAAAATAATCGATCGCTTAATCTACACAACACATAGTTTCTTGTATCATAATGAAATATGGCTTTCATGACTGCACCAACCTTTTTAGGGAGAGGAATTTCTAGAAACCCTCTACCCATCAATGATTAAAGGAAAGAACAATCATTTGTAACCCCTAGCCTGGGTTGTCCCTACTCTATGGGCATGCACAATTGTATATTTCTTTTCACACCTTATCAGGGATTTCCTCCTTGCATGACCACATTATTCATTGTCTAAATCCAACCCCATACACAAAACTACTCATTGTGGTTTTTTACCTTTGAACGTAATACATAGCCTGATTTTATGGAGGAATTTGAACTGCAGGGTTTTTTGGCACATGGTTTCTTTGCCAATGATTTTCTATTTCCAGTTAAGGAATTAGGGTTTTGGATGTCGTTGGCTCCTATATGTATTTTGTATTGTAAACATTGTAATATAATGAATAATATAGAATATGTTGGTTTTCCCGGTTTGGGTTTCCAAGGGAAAAATCTCTGTGCAATGTTTGTATTTTCCATTGTATCTTTTCTATTCCTTTACTGAATATATGTTTGTTGTAGATATTGTACAAGGCTAAAAAAAACATTTGGTATCAGAAATTTATTGGCTTTAGGGGGACACCTTTGTGGTCAAGGGTTTGGCTCGGGATTGTGATAAGCCTTGTTACAGTGGGAGATCTGAGATATTACTTTTTTAGGTGAAAAGAAATGGAAAGAAATTCGAAGATGGAGATCGACAAGTTTAATTTGAAAGTTTTTGAGTTGTGGAATCTCAAGATGGAAGATATGTTGGTGGACAAAGATCAGTGGATCATGGTAGATCCAGATACTACACCTATAGTAACTTCTGTAAATGACTGGAAAAAGTTGGATCAGAAGGTAAAGAGCACAATCCGACTGTGTCTCTCTAATTCAATATTACTGAATGTGTCAGAGGAAGCTACATACAAGAATTTATGGAAAAAGTTGGGGAAGTTGTATCACTCTAAGTCCCTGGTAAATAAACTATTCCTGAGAAAGAAGCTGTAGAACCTGAGGATGAGAGATGGAGACTCGGTGGCAGAGCATTTGAATGCCTTCAATACTGTGGTAAGTCAGTTAGTATCTGTTGATATTAAAATTCCAGATGACGATAAATGTATTAGTTTGTTGTAGTAATACAACTTCCTTCAAGTTTGAAGTAGTCTCATCCGTTGTTGGAGGAGATGAAATAGAAGAATATGGAAGGACATAGAACAGACACATTATTTGCAAGAGGACGTTCCCAGGAAAGAAATAGATCTAATTTCTCAAGTGGGAGATCTAAGTCTAAGGGTAGATCTAAATCTCCCAGAAATTTTGTAAGGGTATGTTGGAGATGTGGAAAACAAGGGCACTATAAGAAGCAGTGTAGATCCAAAGTCAAGAAAAAGAAGGGATCTGAAGAATCTTCTTCTACAGAAGAAAGGACCTCCAAGGAAGGAGGGGATGTGTACTTGGCCTCTTCAAGCACACATGTAGATCATGAGGCATGGTTGGTTGACTCTTGTGCATCATTTCATATGACTCTCCACAAGGAGTGGTTCTGCGAATATGAAAGGTATGATGGAGGTAATGTTTTCTTAGATAATGATTCGAAAACCAGAATCATAGGAAGAGGAATGGTCAAGTTGAGGCTCATATATGGAAGTATTAGAACAATTCCTGGTGTTCTGCACATCCCAGGTTTGGCCAGAAATTTGATTTATGTAAGCAAAATGGACGATGCAGGGGTAAAAACAATATTTGAAAACAAAACCTGCAGGATGGTTTGAGGAGAAATGGTGTTGATGAGGGGAGTTTGGTTTGAAAATCTGTATAAGATGCAAGGAATCACTATTAGTGATGAGTGTAATAGTTCCATTGTTCCTGATATTGGAGTTGAAGAAGAAAGAACTACTACAATCTCTGGAGAAAAGGTTATGCTGTTACATCAAAGACTAGGGCATATCAGAGAGAAGGGTCTTCGACTACTACACGGTAAAGGTATGGTTGAAGGTATGTCTAGCTGGTCTCTGGATTTTGATTTCTATGAACATTGTCTATATGGGAAGCAGAATCAGGTAATATTCCCCTCTGGTGCAACGAGGGTAGAAGGAATTTTACAACTAGTTCACAGTGATGTTTTTGGATCTGTGTCGGTCTCATCATTGGGAAAATCTATGTACTATGTCTCATTTATAGATGACTTCTCGAGGAAGACTTGGATATATTTCCTCGGAAAGGAATATGAAATGTTTCATAGGTTTAAAGTGTTTAAGGCTCTTGTTGAGAATTAAACAAAGAAAAGAATTAAGGTGTTGAGGATAGATAATGACAGAGAGTTCTGCGGAAATGAATTTGAATAATTTTGTAAGCAATGCACTATAGAAAGGTAGAAGACTACTCCATATACACCTCAACATATTGGATTTGCAGAAAGGATGAGCATGACACTGATGGAAAAATCAAGGTGCATGCTCAGTGGTGCCGGGTTAGGGCAAGAATTATGGGCAGAGGCAGTGGGTGTTGCATGTTACCTGGTCAAAAAGTCACCCTCATCAGTGTTCAATGACAAGACTCCACAAGAGGTATGGACTGGTAAGAACCTTCTCTCACACATCTCAAGGTACTTGGCTACAATGCATATGTTCATGTTCCAAAGGAAAACAGGAGTAAGCTTGATAAGAGGGATGGAAAGTGTATCTTTATTAGATATAAAGATGGTCTCAAAGGTTATAAGATTTGGAACCCAGAAACTAAGAAGTTAGTGTATAGCCGAGATGTGGTATTTAGAGAAATGAAGGATGGTGTTAAACAGGAATTCCTACGAAGTAAGTAAGAACCAGAGAAGATAGAATTTGATTTAAAGGATGATGAGTCAGACTCTACAGAAGAACATGAATCATAAGAAGAAGATCCTCATACTCCCATATTGAGGAGATCGGTTTGAGAAAGAAGGCTACCGAAAAGGTATAGTCCATCTGATTTTTGTTCAAATTTTTCTTTGTCTATTACTGATGATGATTCTAGAACTGTCAGGGAGGTAGTGGATTCAGAGGATGGAAATCTCTGGGAAAGGGCCATGGCCGAAGAAATGGCATCTTTGGATAAGAATGAGGCTTGGGATCTAGTGGAGTTTCCAACTAGAAGAAAGCTCATTGGCAACAAATGGGTATTTAAAAAGAAGTTGAATGCAGAAGGAAAAGTGGAGAAATACAAAGATTGGTTAGTAGCAAAGGGTTATTCCCAAGTTGAGGGAATTGATTTTGGTGATATTTTTTCTCTTGTTGCCAAGTTAACCTCCATAAGATTTATGTTATCTGTTGCTGCTGCATTTGATTTTGAAATAGAACAAATGGATGTACAGACAACATTACTACACGGGGATATGGAAGAAGAAATCTATATGAAGCAACCATAAGGTTATGATGCAAAGGGAAAGAAGGAGCTGGTATGCAAGTTGAAAAAGTATCTATATGGTTTAAAAAAATCACCAAGAATGTGGTATCAAAAATTTGATACTTATATGTTGGGACTTGGCTTCACAAGAAGCAAAGAAGATCTCTGTGTGTATTTTAAATTAATTGGTGATCATTTGATTTATTTGGTCTTATATGTGGATGACATGTTGCTGATAGGAAACAACAAGGAGATTATCCAGGATGTGAAAACCTAGTTGTCCTCTAAATTTGACATGAAGGATCTCGGTGCTTTGAATTTCATTTTGGGCATGGAAATTAAAAGAGATCGGAAAAGGAGGAAACTCTGGTT
>SNQJ01S0124569.1:0-12075 GCA_010110895.2 Picea sitchensis | reverse complement strand
TCCGGGGCTTCGCCCCCGAACCCCTGTTGGGGGCCTTCTTGCCCACAGACCCCCCAGCCAGGGGGATAGCCCCCCCGAACCCCACAGAGGGGGTACCCCCCCTCTACACTCCCCCACGTGGAAGAGTGTACATACTTCTGGGGTGTAAATACTTCATGGGGTATAAACATGGCTAAAAGTAAAAGACCTCTGAATCAGGAAGATAATCAGGCTCCATAACCAATAGATTGGTTGGACCAACGCCATGCCATCTTAGACTATCGTAACAAGGCATTCACTTGCCTAGATGAGGGAGGAAACCCAAGGAAAGTGCAGGGAATCCCAAGGGAAGTTACTATCAAAGAAATCTCAACAATGCAGCTGAGGAAGTGCTACAGGAAAGGGTATCAAATATTTGTAGCCCATATGGAGGAAGAACCTAAGGATAAGGTATCAAATATTGAATACCATGCAGTATTAAAATATTTTGTTGATGTATTCTAGGAGGTACTGGGACTACCCCCGAAGAGACATATTGAATTATCTATAAACCTGATGCCCGGAGCAGCTCCAGTGTCAAAAGATCCTTACATAATGAGTACACCGGAGTTGAAGGAACTATAATTACAACTTGAAGAACTTCTGAAGAAGGGGTATATATGCCCAAGTGTGTCACCTTGGGGTGCCCCGGTCCTGTTCGTGAAGAAGAAGGATGGGACAATGAGATTGTGCATCGATTTCAAACAATTGAACAAAGTGACCATTAAGAACAAGTATCCTTCGCCAAGGATCGATGATCTCTTTGATCAGTTGAAGGATGCTAATATATTTTCAAAAATCGATCTCAGGTCAAGGTATCACTAGGTAAGGATAAAGGATGAATACATCAGCAACACCGCATTCAGAATGAGGTATGGTCACTATGAATTCATAGTAGTACCATTTGGTTTGTCAAATGCACGCGTTGTTTTTATGTGCCTAATGAATGGTGTGTTCATGGAATATCTAAACAAGTTTGTCATAGTCTTTTTGGATGACATTTTGGTGTATTCCAAGTCGGAGGAAGAGCATGAACGTCATATGAAGATGGTATTGCAGGTGCTAAGAGAGCACCAATTGTATGCCAAATTGAACAAGTGCTCATTTTATCAAAAGCAGATCCATTACTTGGGGCATATCATTTCAAAGGATGGGATAGTCGTGGATCCTAAGAAGATAGAATCCATTAGAGAATGGTCAGCACCAAAGAATGTTTCAGAAGTCAGATCCTTTATGGGTCTAGTTGGCTATTACAGAACATTCATTGTAGGGTTCTCAAGGATAGCTTACCCCATCACTTCCTTGCAAAGGAAGGAAAAGAAATTTCAATGGACAGAAGAATGTGAGAGAAGCTTCCAGCAATTGAAGCAGATGTTAACCAGTGCTCCAATCTTGAGGATTGCAGATCCAAATGAATATTTTTTAGTATGTACATATGCATGCAAAGAAGGATTGGGATGAGTTCTCAGTCATAATGGATTTGTAATAGGTTATGAGTCTGGAAAATTGAAAGAGAATGAAAATAACTATGCAACTCACGATTTGGAGTTGGTTGTCATAGTGCACGCTCTAAATAAGTGGAGACATTACCTCATGGGAAAGAGATTTGAACTAAGGACAGACCATAATGGTCTGAAGTATTTGTTTGATCATCCAACCTTGAATGTTAGGTAGAGTAGATAGTTGGAATTCCTTTGTGAGTATGAATTTGATATCAAGCATATCAAAGGAAAGGAAAACAAAGTGGCTCATGCACTCAATAGAAGAGTGCACAAACTACATGCTACGACCATTACCATATCCTCAAACTAATATTAAAGGCAGAATTTTGAAAGCTGCAAATGAAGATTTATAGTACATGAAATTCGTAGCGAAGCTACAAGGTAAGATTTTACAGAAAGTGGAAGATTATAAATTGGGAACTGATGGGACACTCCTGTATAAAAACAGAATTTATGTACCTAATTCCCAGGAATTGAGAATTATGATTTTGAAGGAAATGTATAATATGCCTTATGTTGGGCACCCTGGATATCAGAAAACAGTGGCAGCAGTCAAGAGCCATTATTTTTGGCCAGGTATGAAGAAGGAAATTTCATAATACATCGCTAGATGTATGGAGTGTTAGAAGGTCAAGGTTGAGCATAGGCACACAACAGGGTTTCTATAGCCACTGCCCATTCCTGAGTGGAAGTGGGAAGTGGTGATGATGGATTTCATCACTGGATTACCTAGGACAAATAAGAAACATGATTCCATGATGGTGGTAGTGGATAATCTTACGAAAGATGCCCATTTTATACCATTGAAGACCACTCACAAGGCATCTAATGTTGTCGATATCTATATGAGGGAAGTAACACGATTGCATGGTATTCCCAAGACAATTGTGTCTGAAAGAGACCCGAAATTTACCTCAAAGTTCTGGAAAGGGTTATTCAAAGGGTTCAGAACGAATCTGAACTTCAGCACATCTTATCATCTTGAGTCTGATGGGAAAACAGATAGGGTGAAACAAGTGATAGAAGATATGTTAAGGATGTATGTGATGAACAAACCATCTAAATGGGAAGCCTACCTACACTTGGTATAATTTTATTAAAACAATGGGTATCAAGCATCACTGAAGATGATCTTGTTTGAAGCACTTTATGGCAGAAAGTTCAACACACCAATAAGTTGGGACAACCCAGCTGATAGAGTAGTGGTTGGGCCAGAGTTTCTCAAGGATATGGAAGAGAAAATGATGAAGATTAAGCAGAATTTGAAGGTTGCCCAAGACAGGCAGAAAATTTATGCTGATAAGAACAAGACCCACAGGGAGTTTAAAGTGGGTGATCATGTTTTCCTGAAATTCAAAGCCAATAGAAGTTCCATGAGGCTGGGAAACTGTTCAAAGTTGGTAGCCCGATATTGTGGGCCATTTGAAATACTAGAAAGGATTGGACCAGTTGCATATATGCTTGCATTGCATGCATCCATGACTATACATAATTTGTTTCATGTTTCATTGCTTAAGAAATATATACCTTATGTTAATCATGTTATTGATTGGAATGTGATTCATGTGGAGCAAGAAGGCATCTTGCAAGTGCATCTGATGCGCATATTGGACCGGAAGAGCAAACATCTCTGGAATCGAGCCATAGGACTTGTAAAGCTCCAGTGGACCTGGTACGGTCCTGAGGACGTGACATGGGGGCATGAGGATGCTATGCAGGCAGAATACCTGCATCTTTTTGGAAGATTTTGAAAATCTTGCAATGTTGTGTAAATAAGTTGCACTAAGGACAGTGCAAAAATAAGGGGAGGAGATTCTAATACCCCAAGGAAGAGCCCCAGTTGTATTATGAATTGCAAACATGTTTTGTAGGTTGGTGAGCCGAGAAATTATAAGTTATGGGATTACGTGTTTATCAGGCCAGAAAGCCTAGGTGTTAAAGGCCAGGAGCATGTTTTGCACATGTAAGTATTTATATCATTAATATTAAAACATCATTGCGTGTAGATCGACCACAAAGAAAGAGTGATGGGGGACTAAGCTCCACTAGATAAGGTAAGAGAGGGGGCTAAGTATTTGGGCCTAGGGGATAATCTAGGGGGGCTTACATCTAAAGGAATAATATTTTATTATTAATTCTTGAAGGCTAAGGTGGACATGTTGAGTATTGTCCTAAGTTCCTCGAAAGGGAATGTATACTAAATGGAGTGCATGCAGCTCCAAGGAGACAGTTGTCGTCCTGGGCTCATGCAGTTAAAACCCAAGATTCAAACCGTGTTGGGTGTTGGCTTTCCATTCCAGATTCTCCATCAATCCCATTTTCCCTCTGCGATCGACCTTTGAAATCTTCACACATAGCTGAGAAAACCGCTCACAGGAAAGGAAAGCCGACCTGTCTTGTCCTTGAACCCAGTTTATCCACACTTGAAAATCCAAGCTCATACCTTAACCATTTTTGGGTTGATGTCCTTTGTTTCCTGAGCCGCACTGAACCGTTGTTGTTGTCCTCACCTGGCTGGAGTTGAGTCAAAGATTGGGTGAAGAAGCAGGTTTTCAGGCCCGTGGTTGAAGAGGCAGGTTGTCAGGCCTGTGAGCAACTCTCTCCAGGTGAGAGAGTGTGTTGAGGAAGTGATATCTCCTAAAGGGGGTCTCATAGATGCTACAGATATCTGACAATTCTGGTTTGGCCTATTATTGAAGCCCAAGGCAAGGGAGGTTGAGCAGCTAATGGACTGTGGGACAACGAAGGTGCATACTCCTGGGGTGGGACAAGCATGTGGGGAATGAGATTTTGTGAGCAGTGGGTGTAAGTGACTCCCAGAAGAAAATACTTCTTCTTGAATTGTGTGACTTCCTATTGACCTTGCCTAGCCTAGGAATCCCTTGCCCGGTGGAGTTTAGTCCCAGCTCGGGGGTGACCTACTATTGAGAGTGATGAACAGTGCGGTCTAAGGCTGGGAGGTTCCTGGAAGGTCTGCACATAGTTGGTGGTTTTACTTCAGTTAAAAGATAAGTATCATTGTGTGCTTAATTATGTATGTTAGGCATGTTGTGTTACTTGAAATGTAGCATGTGTTCCGTTGCAAGTGGGCTTACTGTTTATTCCATTTGAATTTGTATGGTAGCAGTAATAATGTGTTAAGTGTTTTAAATTCATTAAAATGCATGTTATGTATGTATATATTCTGAAGTAGCGTTTCCCGACAGTGGTGATATTGGTCGGGAATGTTACAATTTGGTATCAGAGCTAATCATAGAAGACTAGGTAATTGTGTAGTGTTTCCCGGTAGGCCTGGTGATGGATGGGGATGTTATACCATATGAGCTTCAAGAAGAGCTCATCAAAGGTGGAAGGGGAATGTATTTTAGGTGGATTCACCAGGAAAGCTGGGGAAAGGCTTTGGGATAGCTTACCAAAGTTTTGTTAGGGTTCAGAAGAGGATTCAAAATCCTCCTTGGAAACGATGCCAAAATTTTATTGCACACCCAACCCAAATCACAAAATTACGACAACTAAGAGAACACCTACCCACTGTCACCTTAGATAAGTATTCACATCACTTTATAGATGAATTGATCACCTCAATGGGGGAATCTTGGTGACCCTAGGGGGAATGAGATGGAAAATGAAAATATGATGAAGATCCCCCCTATAGGTCAGTTGTGGGAGGTAAGGAGGGATTGAAAAGAGTATCATAGATGGTATAAGATGTGCCATTGTATATAATATTTTCCAAGGAGTGATGGTACCTGCCTGAGACACAAGGAAAACAAAGATACAAGCCTAATAATATGTTGGAAAAGAAAGTTAATATTGTTGTCCCTAATTGCAGCAATAAACAGTAATATATATCAACAACAAAAATTAATAAGAGATGCAAATAAAGTTGCTAAAATTATAGTTAAGATTGCAAGAGACTAGCTAGCAATGACTAGTTTAACTTAAGTAATAATGCATAAGACTTTAGCAATGATACAAGGTTGTAAGAAATTAATATTGTAGAGATATAATTGCAGCCTTATGTCTGTAGCAAACAATTTGTTACATAAAATAGATCAACCACCAAAACTTTCCAACAATTCACCCAAAAAGTGCGCTAAGACTAGTAGAGGATAGGGGTAAACTTTAGGAAACTTTTGACGGTTGGTTTGTGAGTTGTTAAGAAATTTGTATTAGGGTTTATGCATAAAGATAAAATTTTATAACAACATCAAGAAGTACTTATCATAATGAGACACCCTAGTGGGTCAATCAAGCACATAAATCATAGAACTGATTCCAAATTAGACAATCTCAAAACCCCGAGTTTTCATGTTAACCAATGCAATATTTTATTTCTCCAATGTAATTAGATTTAGTTCCTTTAGCTATTGGGTTATGGAGTAAAATAAAGAGGAAGCTAGAAATGCTATCTTCTTGGAGGTGTAAACTCTTTTACTCCCTAAGGAAAGCAAGGCTAACTAGGAAGTACTAGGAGGGTGTAAGCCCTTTTACTTCTCCTGGTAAAACCTTATGCAACAAATTATTTCAAGAAACAAATGATGGATATGGTGCGGTTGTAAACCCTTATACTCTCCAAGAAATTCTAGCAAATAACACTTGTAACCAAGCAATGAAACAACAATAAGATAGATTCCTTACCTAGTCCAAGCAACAACAAGATAAACCTTACTTTACCAAGATAATCCACCACAAATGCAAGAAAATAGCTCCAAGAGAGGTAGCACACTACGTCTTCCGCCAATAGCCAAAATAAATCATAGCAAGAGCATAAGAGATAGAGATTTCCCAAAGAGGGCGCAAATTTCAACTAGGATACTTCTCACAATGAGGGAGAGTTATGATAAAAAAGAATTAGAGGTGACCTCTATTTATACAAATCCTCTAACAAATAGTTTGTCCACAAAGTTAGGGTAAAAATAAAGATAAGGGGTCAACAACCCTAATATTGACTCTTTACACATAATAATACTTTTATAATTCATGGTTTGCACATAAAGTAAAACCCTAATTAAGACGTCACCCTTCTAGGGTGACGTTTTGACACTTTTGCAAGTCGTTGGAGTAGGATATGGGTGAGTTGGGCCTCCAAGGGAAACATGTCTTTGATCCAAGCCTCTTCTCCATGATCTATGACTTCCTTCCTTCAAAATGTGTCAATTTTCCTCAACCACCACCAAACTCTATCCCTACTATGACGTCAAGCTCTCAAGGGTGACGTTTTTTCCTTCTTAGGAAAATCGATTGGGTGGTAGGGGATAGGTTAGGTCCTCCATGATGTTGTCTAAGCCTCCAAAGGCATGCCTTCATCATCCAGAATGTGGGCCCTTGGCATCCAACCTATGGGATTCAAGCCCCATGGAATCCCAAGCTAGGCTTGTTCTTCCAAAATTGTCCACTAGTTGGGTCCTGCAAAGACAAGTGGATACGCCCTCTAAGGATCTCAAGTCAAAGCATCATGATGAGTAAATAAAAAAAATAAAAGATCCATATAAGAATGTACATCCAAACCACCTTATCAAAATAAACCTATGCTCAAAGACCCTATGCAATTTTCCAAGTTTAGGTATGGGAGTGTAGACAAAAAGACCTATTGGGTGAATTGTACGTCAAGTTTAGGGGTGTTTCACGAGGCAACCTCTTTCTAATTCATGTGGATGAGGTTTCATGGATGGGGGAAATAATTTTGCGCATGGGGTTCATGACATACAAGGGGTTTTAGTGTCTCATTTATGGGTTCCTTTGTAGAGGGTGTGTTTCACCTTCGTTTTCAATGCAACCTTTTTCCAAGCCCATTTATTTCCCTTTATTTTTTTAGGATGATTCCATATTGAAGCCAAGGTGGGGCTTCTACCTAAGCATTAAAAATTGTTCCCACCTTGACTCTACCTTGGTCACATCATGCTTCCCCAAGTTGAAGACAAATGTGGGGCTTCTACCTAAGCAATAAAAACAATACCCACACATGCTCCATCTTGATTGGAATTTTATCATTAATTATTCTTTTACATATCCCATCAATTTATTATGAGAGAAATTGCATTTTCCTCAGGATACATGGGCAAGCATATAGAAGGTTAATGATTAGATTTTATCTTTTTCCAGTTACAAGCCTTTGGGTATTCAACCCCTTCTTCCCATGAAATGAGGAACAACCCCTTCTTCGGCCAGTACACCCAAAAATCCCAAAAGGTGAGGAAATGAGGGGATGAAGTGGTGGAACGTGATAAGTATGGTTGGGAGTGGTACAATGACTTGTCAAAAGGATCTCCCAATAGAAAACCTATCCCTAAAGGTGACCCACTTACTAGGGTGCAATGTGAACCACCAAAGTGAAACATGGAAAAGAGAATAATGTCCAAGCAAACATTACATAATAAAAAGCAGTAATAGATGAAACAAATTCAAATGCCTCAAATATTGAAATGACACTCACCATAATACCTAACTTGTACCTCATAGATAAAGACCAAATGTATTTCGGAGGCCATCTGATGTGGTGGATATTTTCCTGATGAACATGGAGATGTGGTGGTGAGGTGGGTCTCTATTTGTGCAAGTGGACATTGTTGGTCAAGGTGTCTCTCGATACTCCATGTCTTCAAGTTGAGGGCCTCGAGATATCATCTCCTTAGTTATCTCTAGAAGTTGGGGATAATATTCTCAATAATTGAGCTATGTGCATCCTCATATACCACTCATTGTACATGTCCCATTCATTAGGATATAAAGGTGTGATCATGAGAAGGGTGTCAGTCTCAAACGACATCTTTCGCTTCTTTAAATTCAACACCACATTGTTGTCGAAGGCCCAATCAATGCCAAATAGGGCAGGGTATGGATCATAAGCATCCATAATCTCTATCAATTCAAAATCATCCTTCGTCTTCACCCCTTCTATGTTTACCTCAACTTGCTCCAATTGGCCTATATGATAGATCATGTATTTATTCTCAAACCACAACTGAATGGGTGACCAAACCAAGATCGGTTTACACATTAATTTCCATGACTTCTTCGGCAGTATGTTAACGTCGGAACCCAAATCCAACATGACCCCATCCATTTCATAACTATCGAGTTTAGTTGTCATATTGAACTCGCTTCATGTGCGCTTCTACTAACTGACTTGGAAAATATCCCTTTCTGGTAGGAGGTTGATATAGCTCTCTCCGTCCTTCTTCTCCCATGAAAGTTACTAACATTTGCATCAAATTTCGTGCAACATCCAGACCGCTTAACAATCTCAAACAACAATGTAAGAACTTACTTACTTGATCCTCAATATTTGTTTTTTGACCCAAGTAGCGCAGTGCTTCTTTGTGTGTCGTGTGCTTCAGCTCCTCATGCACATGTTCCTTGATTTCTCTTTGTTCGAAACGTCGCAAATCCTCTTGTATGTGCACTTCTTCCAATGACATCTACATCATGCACTGTATTTCTTCACGCACATGATATTACTCCTTGAAATATCTTTGTGTGTTGTGTTTCACTTCTTCATGAGCACAAGATTCTTCCAATGACCTCTGTGACACTCATTGTACTTCCTCACAGATACAAGCCTCCTCAAGCGACCATTGTGTCGTGCATTGCAACTCTTCTCATTCTCTTTCTTCCTCTATGGCCCTATGCGAGTTGCGCATAAATTACTTCTATTGGGCAGCATCAGGGGGTTGTGCCACCTTTATTATCTTCCCCTCGGACCTTTGACTTGAGCTTTCACCATGATTGAAGTCCATTCCCTTCTTTTCTCCTCCTCAAGTTATCACCCATACATCAACTTCATCATCCTTTTTATGATTCCTGTGTGGCTCCACATGCACCATATTGCATTGTGCCTTCTTCTCTTTCCACTTGTTCAGTAAGTCGAGACAATCCTCTGTAACATGCTTGGGGTTGTAGCAGTACACATAGAGAGCGCATGGTTTGGTACAAAATATTGACACATGGCCTATCTCTCCACAATTGAAACAAGTGGGGGGTCTACCTCCCCCTCCTCCATATCCTCGTCCGCGACCGTGTCCATATTTTCCTTTGGGACCTCTTTGATAGCCACCTCTCTCAACACCACCACAGTCACCACCCTTATGTCCCTATTGAACCTAGAATACATTGTGGGTATGGTCTTGCATCAACTAGAGTGACTGAAATTTGTTCACATCGTGTCCCATGGACTTTCAGAATTCACAGAAAGAGTATGATGCATCTTATGATATTTTTCCAATGTTGGCCAGCAGGGTGGTATATGGCCCCACTGCCTGCAAATTTTGCACCACTCTTCCCGAGGTCCAATCGGAAATGGACTCGGAGCACTCATTTCCATATAGNATAGTTTCCCAGTGTAGGAAATTCATCTCTACAATTCCCCTCTGACCTGCACTTTGTGCACAATAAGTGCTCGGGCACAAATTTTATCTTTGCCATATCTTGCAACTGCATCGTTAGGTTGGCCAGTTGAGATTGTACCTATGCCAAACCTGTCGATGTCTCTCCACATCCAGGTGTAGCCTCCAGGCGCATCACAATATCCATCACTTCTACTTGAGTAGTCACCTTTTGTTTGGTAAGTGGGACTAAGATATGGGGAAGAAACCCTGCAATGAACCATTCTCTATGCTACACGTCTTGGATCTGGAATGTCAACCCATCCAACAAAATCATGAACTGTTGGTCATATTTTCTCCTGGTTTTTGTTTAATCTCCTTAATCTTCTTAATATCTATAATGAATTGAGACTCTGACATAGGATTTTGAAATTGCTTAAGCATATCTCTCTTGATCTCTGTCAGGTACCTTATCTGTCTCGATGATGCAGTGTCCTTGTACTTCATATACAACGTCATGGCTATATTCCTAAATGTGGTCTCCAATTGCGTAATCTTTGATGCCTCGTCGGTGATCCTCTTCACAAACCATATCGCCTCACAGGTGAGCCAATGCTACTCTACATCATCTCTACATGTTCCATGGAACATAGGTAACCTAAGGTTACTATCCCGATTCGCCATCCTCGATCTCAAAATATGTCCCCCGAACTGATTCTTGGGTGTCTGGGATCTCATTACTGATACTCTTCCTGGAAAAGTAGCACTAACTTCATCTTTTTATTCACTCGTCGTTTCCCTTCTTTCTTATCATACTCTTGCTTCTACTCCAATCGCCTCACTATCTGTTGTTCTTTCTTATTGGCTATAAATGCACAAGGGGGGTGGTTCAAAGGAGGGGTAACTCCCTCTTCTTCCAATATTTCTTGTGAGGGAACACAAAGAGTTTCCTACCTGTAGTTGCACAAGACCATTCACTATTGATAACTCTTCTCCCACACCACTAGGGGATCCTCCATATTCCTCTCCTACTTATGCGCCTCTTCCCCCATCCAGACTGTAGAGATAGATCTGTGGGTGAGGTTGGATATATCCGCCTCCAGCGAGAGCAATAGGGCCTGATCCTCAACCTGTTTACGATGGAACCAAGACTTTGTTTTAGACTTGAGGATCTTAAGTTTCCACACAAGTCTGCGCTGTGGATTAACTTCATAAGTAAATATCGGGTCCATCCAGATCAAGTGGACGAGCTCAATGTAATCCGCCGATGTGAGCCAGGAATGATTAAATTTGAAAGGGGAAGACCTGGACAGCTCAGTAAGTCTCAGCTGGAGAAGAACCGGGGCGTGATCTGAAAAGAAGGGGAACTCCCCCCACGAGGATGAGAGTCCCGAAGAAGCCAATAAACCGTCAGCCACAAGAAAGCGATCCAGTCTCCTGGCGATTGCATTCGGACCAGTCCTACAGTTTCGCCAAGTTGGGGTTAAACGGGTCGGTCTGATGTCAATTAGGTTGTTTGAGGCGAAAATCTCTTTGAAATGTGCTCTAGTAGGTTCCGGCAAGTGGACGCCTCCCCAGGTTTCATCAGCCTCCAGGAAGATGTTTAGATCTCCATCGACGATGAGGTTAGGCAAAGAAAGAATACCGCTATCTGCCAGCTGAGACCACAAGAGCGTTCTTTCCGAGCAGGGTCCGTAGATGTTGAGCAGTGCCAACTCCAGTTTAGTGACTAAGCAGTGGCCTCGTAACAACAAACCCCCACACGACAGGGAGGGTCTCAGCTCAAAAAGGCTGGGGTCCCAAGCCACCAGCGAACCACCGGAAGTGCCTAAGGAGCTCACCGCCACTGTATACCAAGAAGGTCGGAACTGATGTACAAAATCTCTTGCTTTAAAATCGGCCGAGAGGGTCTCTTGAAGAAAGATGAGATCGGGCTTAGTTCTCGTCAGCAATCTTCGGAAGGAGGTAGTCTTAAGGGTGCCTCCGATCCCTCGAATGTTCAAGGAGAGCACAATCATTACTTTGATCGTGCCAAGGCCTTCATTTCTCTAAGGGCCTTACCTTCCAGCGTGGGCAAGTCAGAAACAGTCTGTTGTGTGTTTTGAACCTCCTTTTTCTTTCTGGAGCTTCGAGTTTGAAGGGGGGAGATTTCAGTAGCTATACCCCATGACCAAGCGAAGGTCTTGGCCTCCTTTTGATTTGTGTTAGAGGTGCCAGCAACAGATGCCGAA
>SNQJ01S0124568.1:15838-33367 GCA_010110895.2 Picea sitchensis | reverse complement strand
ATTGAAATATTTACAACAAAAATAAACATATATACATACCAATATTCACAATTGTTTACAATGAAATAAAATGTTTCCTTGATCCATTTGGAGTGAGCTTAATTCTCCCAAGAGAAAAGTAACAACTATTCCATAACATCATACACTACACTAAAGCACTTGACATCTAAAAAATAGAGAATGGAAATTGATGTGAAAAGAGGCTTTATTCTATTCCATCATATGACTTGGTTGGAGTATTAAAATGTACCTGTAAACATCATAGAACTCATCCTTCGTTGATATATAAGTGAAAACATGTTATTTTTCCAATATTTAATCATAAACTCACTCAAAATACTAAAATTAATGCTTTGGAAAATAATAGGTCTAAACTCATATGTAATCATGAAAATGGTCTTAATGTAAGGTTGCGGGAAAGCAAAATATGGTGAAATGTGAAGTAAAAGGTTGATAAAAGAATGGCATTTTGGCGACCCAAAAAGTAAAAAAAGGTATTTCATAGAAAATAGATTTTATATTAAACAGGTATTAAAATATTCATGTAGATCATCATTTAGTACTTTTAACCAACATCTCCTTCTTATCTCTATAGTTCCTAAGCATTTCATCAATATCTACGTCTTCGTTCTTTGGGTGGTCTTCAAAATCAGATTGTGATTGCGTCATATCACGCAAAGCATGCCTAGTCGCAGGGTATTCATGGGATAATGGAGGCCACTGTGATGAGGCATCACTTACAAAAGAAAAAAATACAAAATTTAGATGGTCAATTTTTAAATATCATTGAACTAGTTTAGTAATATTAAAAAAAACACTTGCAATGTCATTATTACCTAGTGCATTGGTCGGCACCGTTGGAATGGTTTCCCCTGCGTGCTCCTCTTCAAATGTATGAACCTCAAGTATAAAATTATCTTCCATTGAGACCAAAAAATTTATAAGGACAATCATAAATGTATAAGTAAAAAAAAATGGAAGTAAAAAATGTATAACTACGAAATTATTAAGTATATGATTAAAATACAGCCATATTACCATCATGTGCCAGCTCGGTCGTAGCACCATTGTGAGGTTGCACCACTATGGAATAATGGGACTGTATGGGAGAACCATCTTCTGGTTGCAAACTACTATCAACGCATTTCTCTCCAATACTAGTGCATTCATTGAAAATGTTGCTCCTCTGATTAAAACAAAGTTGTAAAGCATTAAATTTATCGATGATATCCAACATGACTGTATTATATTAATAATAAATGTTAATGTGGATTGAATTTTATTTACCTTATCCTGCAAAGTGGTTCTTGGTAACTGCCCCAAGCTTTTTAGGTGTTCAACTACAACTTTATAGTCGTATTTGTAACCAAGTTGGAGGTATTCCTTCGTGGTTTCAGTACCAAACTTATCACCTTGCATTGCATAAGAGTATGTATTTTTAATGTTATTCACTGCAATTACCTAAAAGTTTTAAGGCCACATTTGGCATGCCTTTCTTTTGTTTCCTTTGACGTGTCAGTCAACCTATCATCAAAATTTTCAAGTATGTTAATATATACCACAATTTTATTTACATCTAAAAAAAATTAAAGGTATTGAATTGAAATTGTAATTTACCTTCTGGGACGAAAGGGTGTTTTTCCTTCATCTCTCAATTTGTTCTCTTTTATGTCCTCAATGAGGGTTGATTCAGGAGTATCACCTTCCAAGTCAACAAAGCACGTGTGGAGGCAAACAAATGACATCTCAGCAGGATCGAGTTTCAAATCAAAAATTTATTTCAGAGATAAATCGGTTGTTGGGATATTTTGTAAACAACATTTTAAAATTGTAACTTGTTTGTAAAGTCCTGAAGGATTGTAAGAGATTGCAGATATGGAGGGTTGATTCTATCTAGAAATAACTGGTATTTATTGTAATAGGAACAAGTAGGTAACATCTTTGAGTTTGATAGAATAGATTTCAGACAAGACGAGAGAGCGTGTGGAGCCAATCCTTAGATAGTTTTTTTTCATTGTTGTATTGTAACAAATAGATAGAATAGAGAGAATGAGATAGAGATCAAAGAGATCAATAGAACATAGTAGAGTAGAAGAAACACTATGTAAATTTGTTTTCATGAATGAGTAGAACATACATAGTTGTCCCAAAATCCTTGGAATGTGTTCATGTCATGTGTGGTTGAATGAATATTATATTCTATATGTATGGTTTAGTTCATTTCATTCATGCAGCATTGTTTGAGAGATTGACTATATAAGTTTGTGACAAAACTGGATGAGTTTCAATTGTTTCTCTTCTAACACTCATATGCAAGGTGTGCATATCGAATGCAAGGAGCACATCGATTGAGTCCTGGAGTGGATCAAGGAAGTTCATAGAGGACAAGAGAAACTTAGACCAGATGAAATGTGTTCACAACGTCAAGGAGCGATCAAGCTTCGAAGAACCAGCACAGAAGAACGCCAGGTGGGCAAGATAAATTTCTTTCCAAGAAATCCTTCGATTTGAGTTATCGAAATCTTGAGAATGCAAGGTGTGTGTGGGAGATCGAAATCATTTTAAGGAACAAATCTCATAAGAGATAACACTTTTTCTAAGTGTTGACGAGATCCCAGAGTCAGACTTGTAGAAAGAACAAAGGTTCGAAACCTTTGAAGATTGATATATCTTCCAAGCGAGGAGATATCATAAGCTTATGAGGAGGAGAAACCATGATCGTTGGATTGCAGTGAAGAGGATTGACAGTCGTCGAATAAGAGGAAGGTGCAAGAGACTTAGCACTTTTCAGCACAGAGGAGAGAGAACCTATCGGGGTTGAACTTTGAGGTTTCCGAAGTCTGAAGAGCTGAAACCCCAAAGTAGAATATCAATTGTACAATCACATAAACATATCTGAGCCATCAGATTGTTCGGGGGAAGGATCAACCGTCAGATCGTCAGAAAGGATCTAGACCATCAAATACTGTGAAGTTCATGAGAGAGAAAGTTTGAAACTTGAAACACACGAAGCGTGGAGAGCCAAAGGGCCAGAGCGAATCTGGATCATCGATCCAAGAAGATACATGTTGATAGGTTAGGAGATCCAGAGGAAGGCGAAGGTTGAATCATGAAACATCCAAAGCCCAAATACCCAAAGAGACGAGAGTCGTCGGTCTGTGAGGAGACAGTTGGCAGTAGATCTTGAGCTCTAAGAGAGTTGAAGTGGTTTTTTAGTTGAGAAATGGGATCGTTGGAGTGCGAAAACCCAAAGACTCGAAGTAAGATCTGGACCATGAGATCTAAGGGAGACATGGTGTGAATTCGTGAACTCCGAGTAAAGTCCCGAAGTGATTTGTATCCGTCAGATCTAAGAGGGACATGGTGTAGATCCATGTATTCTGGGTAAAGTCTCGAAGTAATCCTCGATTGTTGGATCAGGAGGAAATGCGTCAGGGGATCGCAACCATCGAATAAAAGTGTTTGGGAAAAGAAAAAGTTTGAGATTTGAGATCTTAGAAGTCTGAAGACCTAGAGGAGATCTTGACCATCAATCGAGAAGAGGGTCACTGGAACGTTGATCTGAGTTGAACGGTCAAACAATCGAAGTGAAGGCAGGGTCGTTGATTGGGAGGAAAGGTGTCTGTAGATCGCTAGTTCTAGAGGATTAACATACAAAAGGAAGTTGGGTTTAAGGTTTCAAATTCCTAAAGTCTAAAATTGTGAAGGGATCTCGACCGTTGATTCAGAGGAAGTAGATCTGGTCCATAGATTTGAAGGGCACAGATCTGATTATCGATTTAGATGTTATAGTCAAGATCGTGAGATCAATGATCCCGTAGTATTGCGGGGACATAAATTTCGAGAAGTTTAAGATATTGAGGGTGGGTCGCAATTCAAACCATGGTTTCGTCAAGGGGACACGTGGAAGTTGTAGGAGCATTGCGGGCTCAAAATAAGTTTGATTCCAAACCTCTTGTGGTCGTGCCCAAAATCGCATGGTCATAGACCAAGGTCACATCAAGAGAGGGTTTATCTGAAAAGAAGCTAATGATGGCACTCTGAGTTTTCACACTAGTGCAAAAGGAAATTTGACGGGTTGCTGTCTGACATGCACTAAGAAGCCGAAGGGGGCTGTGTTTAGATATGGGGGGGGGACCATTAAGGTTCCAGAGAGTATTTTGAATCAAGAATCAGAGATCCATTGAACGGGAGGTCGCACCGCCCTACGGGGGAGTAGGGGGGATACAACAGGTGGTATCAGAGCTGATATTGAGTTTGTTTGCAGACAACAGATGAAAGGAGAAATAGGTAAGTTGATATCATATGTGGTATCCGAATTTTAATTTCTGTTTGTAGGAGATGTAGTGAAATCATTCCACCCAGAAGGCGTAGAGAGAATGTAGAAATGGAAGAACAAATGAGGCGACTCTGAATGAGATTTACCTCCATGGAAACAACGTAGAGAAGAGCACCAAATGCTGGAGATATCAGTGAATTTGAGAGTGAAGAAGAAGAGGTAGAAGAAAATGTAGCAGAGGATGTTGCACAAGATCGATTAATAAAAGTTGTTTCAAAAATAGGAGCCAGAGTGAGAATAGAGGTATCGATGTATGAAGGCAATTTAGAAGTTGAAGAATTGTTAGATTGGGTACGTGATATGGACAAATACTTCGATTATGAAGATATCGAAGAAGACAAGATGGTGAATCATGCAGTGACAAGATTGAAAGGTCATGCAGTGCTATGGTGGGATGAACTGCAAGTCGAACGTAGGAGAAATGGTAAGCAGAAAATTAAAAACTGGGATAGGATGGTAGCTAAGATGAAAGCCAAATTTATCCCAAAGGATTACCAAATTAATCTTTACAGAAGATTGCAGAACTTGAGACAGAAAGGTTTATCAGTGAATGAGTACACTGAAGAATTTAATAGACTAAACATCAGGGATGGAAAGAAGGAAAATGAAGATGAAAAGACATCTAGATATATCAATGGGATGATATACAAAATCCAAGAGGAGATCAACATGATGTCAGTTAGTACAGTCGAGGATTCTTATCAAGAATCCTTGAAAGATGAAGAAAAATTGGCCAGGAAGAAAAGCCAACGAAGCAGAGGAGGAAACTCAAGCAGAGGTAAGGGAACTACTAGAGAGAAGCTACAGAAGCTGAAGCATGAAGCTAACAAACAACATAGTCACCATGAGAAAGGTGGAAG
Organism: Picea sitchensis; assembly: GCA_010110895.2. Lineage (NCBI taxonomy): Eukaryota > Viridiplantae > Streptophyta > Pinopsida > Pinales > Pinaceae > Picea > Picea sitchensis. Next base: position 28,168 of record SNQJ01S0124568.1, on the reverse strand, counting down.
TTCTAAATAAGGACAACATGGAGGAATACACTCTTTTTCCAAAGGAAGAAGACAAGGAAGAGCCGAAGGAGGCGTAGTTAAATGATATACCTATGGAAAGCAAGGGCACAAGTCTTGGGAATGTCCCGAGAGAAAGAACGAAGGAGGAGGTGAAGCACACGTTGTTGAAGCACATAAACATGTGGAAGTAGAATAAGCAGAAGGAGTAAGGAACCTCGTGATGAGGAAAATTCTTCTTAAACTAGAAAAGGAACCATAGGAACCAGTTCAATGAACATGTTTGTTCAGAACTACTTGCAAGGCGAAAGACATAGTTTGCAAGGTGATCATAGACAATGGGAGCACTGAAAATTTAGTATCCACAGAGATGGTGGAGAATCTAGAGTTGAAGACAACTTCACATCCAAACCCGTACAAGGTATCATGGTTGCAGAAAGGACATCAAATAGTGGTAATTCAAAAATGCGAAGTTGAATTTAAAATAGGAGGTTATAGGGATGAAATATTATGTGATGTAATTCTTATGGATGTTTGTCATATTTTATTAGGGAGACTATGGCAGTTTGACATAAATGTTATTCATGATGGAAGAAAGAATACCTATACCCTAGAAAAGAATGGTATGACACATATGTTGTTACCCATAGAAGACAAAGAGAAAAAGAGAGAAGCTAGTTCAAGCATACTTCTCATGAGTGGGAAGGAACTCTTGAAAGAAGTCAAGAAGGAAAAGGAAATTTAGTTTGTTGTAGTGAGGAAGCCTAGAGTTATCCTTACAAATAATTATGTGGAAGATTTGCCTATAGAAATTCAAGAACTGTTAGAAAAATTTGATGATATAGTAGTGGATGAGTTACCACACTCATTGGCACCCATTAGGAGTATAATCCATCATATTGACCTTATTCCAGGAGCTAGTTTACCAAACAAAGTAGCTTATAGGTTGACACCTCGAGAGAATGAGGAGGTCAAAAATCAAGTCCAGGAGTTGTTGGATAAATTTTTAGTCAAGGAAAGCCTAAGCCCATGCGTAGTACCGACTGTGATAAGTTCAAAGAAAGATGGGGGATGGAGGATGTGTACATATTCCTGAGCCATCAACAAGATAACCATTCGACACAAATTCCATTTACCAAGGATGGATGATTTGATGGACTGCTTGAGTGGAGGGAGATATTTTTCCAAGATAGACTTGAAAAGTGGATATCATCAAATAAGGATGAGAGAGGGAGATGAATGGAGAACATCATTCAAGATAAATGAAGAATTGTTTGAATGGATGGTCATGCCATTTGGGTTGACAAATGCACCAAGAACATTTATGAGGTTAATGAATGAAGTGTTGAAAGACTTCATAGGTAAGTTTGTCATATTATATCTAGATGACATACTAATATTCAGTAAGATGAAGGGAGAACACTTAAGACATTTGACATCAGTGATGGAAAAGTTGTAGCAAGAGAAGTTGTTGATAAATTTGAAGAAAAGTTCTTTTATGAAGAAGGAACTCATATATTTGGGTTTCGTGATCTCTTCAAGTGAATTGAATATGGATCCGAAAAAGATAAGAGAAATCAAAGAATGGTCATCGCCAAGCAACATATTTGAGGTAAAAAAATTTCATGGGTTAGAAAGATTTTATAGAAAGGTTATCAAAGATTTCAGTGGTATATGTGCACCCATGTTGGACACTGTGAAGAAGAAACACAAATCCTTCAGTTGGATAGAGGAAGATGAAAAAGGTTTCAAAGTATTAAAGGAGAAGATCACAAAACAACCAATTCTGGTCTTAACAGATTTTGGAAAAACATTTCAAGTGAGATGTGATGAAAGTGGATTAGCTATTGGAGCAGCCTTGAGTTAGGATAATAGGCCAATTGCTTATTTCAGTGAGAAACTGAATGACACCGAGAATAATTATTCCACATATGAAAAAGAATTCTATGCAGTGATTCAAGATTTGAATAAGTGGAGACACTATCTAATTCCCAAAGAATGTGTCGTGTATAGTGATAATCAAGCTTTGTAATTTATTACTAGGCAAGAAAATTTGAAACAGAAACATGCAAAATGGGTAGAATTTATGTAAAATTTTACTTTTGTTATTAAGCACATTGTTGGAACTGCTAACAAAGTTGCAGATGCTTTGAGCAGGAGGAGTTTGATTGTACAAGAATTCCAAGTGGAGACCTTAGGGTTTCAACACCTCAAAGAGATGTATAAAGAAGATGCAGATTTTAAGGAGGCTTATGAGGCATGCAAGAACCCTTTATTGGGAGAGAGAAGCCCATGGATTGAATATTTTATTCAGGATGGATAATTTTTCAAAGGAAGCCAATTATGCATTCCAAAAGGCTCAATGAGAGATAATTTTCTGAAGGAGAAACACAGCGGAGGTTTAGTTGGACATTTTGGTCACGATAAGACATTTGCACAGCTAAGAAATTCGTACTATTGGGCGAGCATGAGAACAAAGGTGAAACCGTTTGTGAACAAATGCAGAATTTGTCAATATGCCAAAGGAAGACAACAGAACATTGGNTTGGGATTGCCTAGAACTCAAAAAGGGAGTGATTCCATATTTTTTGTGGTGGACAGATTTTCAAAAATGGCACATTTCATACCATGCCAGAAGATAGACGATGCTACAAACATAGCTAATTTTTTTTTCCAGAGAAGTGGTGAGACTACATGGATTACCGAGGAGCATAGTCTCAGACAGGGACACCAAATTTGTAGTACACTTTTGGAGGACTCTATGGAAGAGGCTGGGGACGAACTTGTCCTTTATTTCAACATATCACCCTTAGACAGATGGACATACTGAAGTAGTAAATAAGAGTCTCAGAAACTTGTTAATAAGTTTAGTCACTGAGCAAGTTAAAAAATGGGATTATATTTTGGCACAAGCAGAATTTGCATTCAACAATTCAATGAACAGGAGCACAGGAAAAAGTCCATTTGAAATTGTGTATGGTATACAACCAAGAGGGATTACAGAGATGAGAGATCTTAATCAATATGAATTCATAAGTGTTGGAGCATAGGATTTCACAACAGAAATGCAGAAACTCCATGACAGAGTCAGAGAGCAGCTACAGGACAACAACCAGAAATACAAGAGCAGAGTTGATAAAAAGAGGAGAGAAGTTCAATTCGAAGTTGGAGATGAATTTTTATCTCATTTGAGAAAAGAAAGGTTTCCAAGGGGATCATATAAAAAATTTAAGATGAAGAGGATAGGACCATGCAGGATTCTTAGAAAATTCGTAGCCAATGCTTATGAAATTGAGTTTCCAGACAATGTTGGAATATTGTCGATATTCAATGTTGTAGACCTATATCCTTACAGGAGAGATGAAGTAGGAGAATCAGATGATCAGAAAGAAATTCAGTGGGAAGAGAAATTGCCCACAACAGAAAAACCTCAGATGGAGAAAATCATTGAATAGAGGGATGGAAAGAAAACCAAGAGGAAGACATATCCTAAATACTTAGTGAAGTGGAAAGATCATCCAATGGAAGAAGCCAGTTGGGTTACAGAACCTGATATTTTGAAGCATGGAAAAATAGTGCAGGAGCTCATGGACAAGAGTGCATGAATTTTTTTTAAACAAAGGAGTATGATGCAGGAGCACCGCCTTCCAAGTCAACAACGCATGCGTGGAGGCAAACGAATGACATCTCAACAGGACGGAGTTTCAAATCAGACATTTATTTCAGAGATAAATCAGTTGTTGGGATATTTTGTAAACAACATTTTAAAATTCTAACTTGTTTATAAAGTCATGAAGGACTGTAAGAGATTGCAGATATGGAGTGTTGGATCTATTTGGAAATAACTGGTAGTTATTGTAATAGGACAAAGTAGGTAACAACTTTGAGTTTAATAGGATAGATTTCAGATAGGACGAGAGAGCTCGTGGAGCCACTCCTTAGATAGTTTTTTTCCTTTGTTGTATTGTAACAGATAGACATAATAGAGAGAATGAGATAGAGATCAGAGAGATCAGTAGAATAGAGTAGAGTAGATGAAACACTATGTAAATTTGTTTTCATGAATGAATAGAACATACATAGTTGTCCCAAAATCCTTGGACTATGTTCATTTCATGTGTGATTGAATGAATATTATATTTTGTATGTGTGGTTTAGTTCATTTCGTTCATACATGAATGTTCGAGAGATTGACTGTATGAGTTTATGAAAAAACTGGATGAGTTTCAATTGTTTCTCTTCTGACACTCATATGCAAGGTGTGCATATCGAACACAAGGAGCACGTCGATTGAGTCCCGGAGTGGCTTAGAGAATTTCAGAGAGGACAAGAGAAAATTATACCAGGTGCAAGGTGTGCACCACGTCAAGGAGTGACCAAGATTCGAAGAACTAGCATAGAAGGACACCAGGTGGATGAGAATAATTTCTTTCCAAGAAATCCTTCGATTTGAGTTATCAAAATCCCGAGAATGCAAAGTGTGCGTGGGAGATCGAGATCCTTTTAAGGACTGAAGATCAGAAGAGATAACACTTTTCCCGAGTGTTGATGAGATCTCGGATTCATATTTGTAGAAAGAACAAAGGTTCGAAACCTTTGAAGATTGATAAATCTTCCAAGCAGGGAGATATCATAAGCTCAGGAGGAGGAGCGTTTGTGATCGTTGGATCGCAATGAAGAGGATTGATAGTCATCGGATCAGATGAAGGTGCAATATCCTTAGAACTTTGCAACACAGAGGAGAGAGAACCTATCAGGGTTGAACTTTGAGGTTTCCAAAGTCCGAAGAGACAAAACCCCAAAGTAGAATCTCAATCATCTGATCACAGAAATAGATCTGAGCCATCATTGTTCAGGGAAAGGATCAAGTGTCGGATCTAGACCATCAGATACTGTGAAGTCTGGGAGGAAGCAAGTTTGAAACTTGAAACACCCAAAGAGTGGAGAGCCGAAGGGCCGTAGAGAATCTGGATCATTTATCCAGGAGGATACATGTTGATAGGTCAGAAGATCTAGAGGAAGGCAAAGGTTGAATCGTTGAAACATTCGAAGCTTGAATACCCAAAGAGATGAGATTTGTTGATCTGTGAGGAGACACTTGGTAACAGATCTCGAGCTCCGGGAGATTTGAAGTGGGTTTTTTAGTTGAGAACTGAGATCGTCAGAGTGCGAAGACCCAAAGACCCAAAGTAAGATATTTACTGTGAGATCTAAGGGAGACTTGGTGTGAATCCTTGAACTCCGAGTAAAGTCTCGAAGTGATTTGTAGCCGCCATATCTAAGAGGGATGTGGTGTAGATCCATGCATTCTGGTAAATTCTCGAATTAATCCTCGATCGTTGAATAAAGAGGACACATGTCAGGGGATCACAACCTTCGGATAAAATCATTTTGGAAAAGGCAAAGTTTGAGATTTGAGATCTCAGAAGTTCGAAGACCCGGAGGATATCTCGACCATCAATCGAGAAGAGGGTCGTTGGACCGTTGATCTGAGTTGAACATTCAAACAACCGAAGTGAAGGCAAGGTCGTTGATTGGGAGGAAAGGTGTCTGTAGATCGCTAGTTTTGGAGGATTGACATACGAAAGGAAGTTGGGATTGATATTTCAAATTCCCGAAGTCCAGAATTATGAAGAGATCTCGACCGTTGATTCAGAGGAAGTAGATCTAGTCCGTAGATTCAAAGGGCATAAATATGATCATCGATTTAGACGTTATCGTAAAGATTGTGAGATCAACAATCCCATAGTATTGCGGGGACATAAATTGGGAGGATTTTAAGATATCGAGGGCAAGCCGCAATTCAGACTATGGTTCCATCAAGGGGACACGTGGAAGTTTTAGGAGAATTGCAGTCTCAAAATAATTTTGACTCCAAACTACTTGTGGCCACACCCATAATCACGTGGTCATAGCCTAAGGTAACATTAAGAGAGGGTTTATCTAAAAAGGAGCTAACGCAGACACTCTGAGTTTTCACAACAGTGCAAAAGAAAGGTTGCTGGTTGTTGTCAGACCTGCACCAGGAAGCCGAGGGGGCCTATGTTTAGATACAAGGGGGGACCATTAAGGTTCCAGAGAGTATTTCGACTCAAGAATTGGAGATCCATTGACCAGGAGGTCATGCATCCATATGGGGGAGTAGGTGGGTTGCATCAAGGGCCTTCCACTCCCTCTCTAGAATCATCAGAGGGTTCTTGTATCTATCATTTTGTTTCAAGTTCTTCCTATATCTTTCTCACATATATTTTAAATATTTTCCAGCTGTGGCGATGGCCAAGGTCTTATTAAATGTGTCTACACCAAAAATGATTTCGAGATAATCCATCAATTCTTTTTTGAGCTTGGAATTCTGGGAATTTCACCTCTCCCGTATGGTGGGCCCAAAAATCAGCAATGCCTTATTCTCCAAGGACCTATAAAAATCATTATTCCCTACATGCAAAATGATTATATGATTATTAATTTAAAAATAATAATTTAGATGATTTATATTTGTCTACATAGAGAACATGAAACAATTAAAATTTTAAAAATTACTTGGGACTTTCACTCGCTTTAATGGAAGCCCTTCCTTGTTGACCATAAATTTTCCCTTAAGGGTCCCTATGTTGGTCACATGTCTTGCTTTAGGAAAAGAAACCATATATTTGGTCAAATCATCAACCTCATATCCGTCACGACCTCCAGAGCCTACATGTGTTGCCGCTTCCTTGGTGTGTGTGTCGTGGCTCCACCTAATGGTGTGGAAGGTGGTGATCTGAATAACTGCATCCTAGTAGCTTTATGGGGGCTTGCGTCGGGACCCTGTGGCATTTTTGCAGTGCCACTATTACTGAAACCTTGCATGTCGGTGTCAATAGGATCCACAAATATCTATATAAGAAAGACAACTTTTTTTCCTTTAGATAAGGTAAAAGTTAAAAATCAATCTTTCATATTTGATCTTATGACATAAAAATAAAACCACTTTAAATTATGGTTATTACCTTATATGTCTTAAGCCTTGTCGTAACTTCTTTGATCCTTTCTTTGAACTCATGATTTTGATCTAGAATATCTAACAAGTGAGCTAGTTCCTTGTTTGATTTATTGATCTTTTTTCTAATTAAAACCACAGGGTCGGGGGATTCATACAAATACCTTTTTCCAAGCGAATCATCATCAACATCATCTCCCCCGGACTACATATTAAACAAAATAAATGATAATTCAATTATGTAAAAAAATAAAATAATTGATCGCCACTGAAATAAAATGCACATTAAATGAAATTCAAAAATTGTTGTTCGTTTACCTGTTCTGAGGCCGCTTTTGATTTACCACGATCATCCTGCCACATTACAGTAAAATTAGAAATGTGATCATTATCATGATAAATAAATTCAAATGTATGAGAAATCCTCCCTCTTTATTGACATACAAGGAGGAATGTTATTGTTGATAACCAAAATAAGCCACACTAAGTAAACATATTGAAGCTCTCCAAATGTATTAACACCGTAAAGAACATAATGAAAATAATAAAATATAAGAGTCATTGGTTACAGGTTGGGTAAATTAGTATGCATACCGCCCCCATAATAGCAAAATATGTATCTATTCGATTCAAATTGTAATCAATCAATAACTACTCCCGTGGAACTATTGATTTTATTGCACATACGAATACATGATTTCCTTCATGCCCCTAAAATACTCAATTGGGTCGCTTATTTGTGGTTGAGGGTTGTGTACTATTTATAAAACCTGCAATATTCCCCATTTCTTTTGGCCTTTCATCAATATAGATAGTTTCTCCTTTATTTTGATCATCGTCTTTTAGCTCTATATAATTTGCAGCCAAGCCATATCTTCACATACTTTTTGTATATTGGACTATTCGTATCCAATATTTGTAGATATAACATGGTCCAATTATTCCATCAATTTAGTTAATCCATTGTAACAAACCTTTATTCCATCCATGGAAAATATCCCCAAACCATGTAATGACGATGGAGCAATCTGGTATATCCTTTTGTTTACACAAAAATCAATATTTATTTCAGGAATATCCTTGGGCACCCATCATTTCACTATATGTTTGTAACTCAAGGGAACCTCAATGTGGTCTATGCTCTCATGATCATAAGCACATGATCCCCCTTTTGCAAGAAACAATTCCATGCATCTATGGATTTTTCTTCTGAACTTCTCACCTCTAGTTGATCTCCACCTGTTAGACCTACTAGATGTCTTACTTTCCTCTATTCTACGTGAAATTACCTCACTCAATGAATATAGATATGATAAGTACATGTTTTGTTGTACGTATTATAACACCATTAATGACAAAAACAATCATTCAATCAAGATGTAACACTAGTTCATTACTAGTATCATGTTGGTATCACAGTAAGATCATAATGATTACCATAGTGTTACTCTTTCACAATTGTATTATGCTCTATTACTATTGGTATACTATCTAGGCATTATAGGGGCATGTTTGGAGTCAAATGACACATGCCAACAAGTGGCGGTAATAGGACATGATGCTAGTTGGAATACCTTGGAACTGATGCCATTAGACACAGACTCAATCCTAAAGCCAACGAAGGAGAACAAACAACACATGCTAATTAATCTAGGAGTAAAGCATGCAAACAAACCAACTTTGCACTACAACTAGACCATATTTATTTTAAATTCTTCATGTAACATATTTCATTGACTTATTGTGATCTTGGTCTCTCTTGGAAGTACTTTCATTCACAATTCCAATGCTCTTTTCTCCTTTAGTTTACCAACCTACTTTATTGGATTCCTAATGAAGATGGAAGAGGTTGATTCAATCCCAAATAACTTGTTGAAATTTAAAAGGAATCCATGGTCAGTTGTTAACAATTGCTAGAGATTCAGATAAGATAAGATAATGTTATTAATGTCCAACAAGTTACCAGAAAAGTAGGTCAATGGGACTAAAAGATACATCCAATGTCAATACAATGTGGGAGTGTAGAAGAAACTCCTAGATAATGTTGAAAGCTAGAAAGTGAAAGAAAATCCACCTAAGGACTTAGAATCTAGATGTGCAAGAAGAAACCTAGTTGCCTTTTCAATAAGATGCACCAAGAAAAAATTCCTTATCTAAAGAGGATTGAACAAAAGAGGACATACAACCAATTTAAAACTAAGCTATTAGGTTATAAATCAATATTGGAAATATCTACCAAATGTGATCTCACCCACTAATGATTATGATTGGTACCAAGGTACCGAGTATGAACCCACACGGTGTGAATAAATGTGCTCATGGTGTGAATAAATGTCTTTGCATATCTCATTGTGGGAATCACTGTTAGGAGATGTGGTCACAATTACAATGCTTTCTAACAGATTACCAAAGCCATTTTTTGTTGGCATATTCTCTTCCAAGGTACATCCATTCATTTTATTTGTGATGGTTTTTATTTCCATATCACTATGATAAAGAAGTGCAAGAGAACTAGGTGCAAATAGGGATGCAAATTAAGTGTGAGAGTTGATGAATGTGTGCAGGTGTAGGCTCGATTTAGGGCCAAGCTGACTTGGTTTGGTGAACCCATGGATTTTGAGAGAAGTTTCGAAGGGGTTTTCGAAGGGGTTTTTGAAAGGGTTTTCTCTGGAGTTTTGAAGGGGTTTTCGAAAGGGTTTTATATGGTTAAAGATATTTTCAATTGTTGAGAAGAATTGTGCATGTTTGTAATGTCCCCATTTTGGGACATTATAACATTACAACATTTCATAGTGTTATGCCTGCTCGAGTAGCCAGATAGGGGTGACAGAGAGTTCGAGAGATATTGAGGGGTTTATTTGGGCCCGACTTGTATCGTTCATCATCAGGATCCATTCTGCACAATTGGGCTTTGGTTTCGTTGCATTCCGATGATTTCCGTAATTTTGAGTTATTATGGGTCATATCTTAATTAAATTCACTAAGAAGGTCATAATGGGCATATTACTTGGAGAAACATCTTAGTGTAATAGGGAATCGGGAGGAAGAGTATTACAAGATAAGATGATAAGAAGTGACTTTTAGTGGTCGTAGAAGCCATCGGGATGGATAAATCACTTTTTACAGGCAAAATGGTTAATTAATTAATTAATTAATTAAGTGATATAATCAAGGAATAATAAAATAAAGTAAAAGTCACTTGGAGGGGAAAGTTCAACAACGAATTAGGGTTTCAGGAAGCTATAAAGGAAGGGTAAAGAAATCTAATTCATTATGCATTGTTATGATTTGATGTTGAGAGTTCCCAGAGGAGGAAGAGAGTCGACCTTACTGTTTTGTGGATTTCTGGAGGAAACCACCACCATTGATCGGTTTCTGTGTTGAGTGACACACCCTAGCCCATCGGAGATACAATCCAGGTATTTCACCATGCTTTTTAGGAGTATCCATTGCAAAGTGCACAGCTCATCCAGTGAGGGCGCAAGTCAGTTTGAGGGTTTGGAGAGTTGCACGAGATCCGTATCCAGATTGCAGTTTCCTTCCAACCCATTTTAGATCCAGCCAGGGTGCTTCTATTGAGCCATCTATTGTCAGATTCTGACAATGGAATCTTCCAGATTGACTCATTTATCCATTTAGGGCACAGTTCTTCTGGAAATACATTTGGTGTTGCATGCAGAGTTTCAGAGCAGATCCAAACAAATCCTTCCGACCCATTTCCTTATTTGGCGAGATGATCGTTTTGAGCCATATAGCAGCAGATTCTATTGGTGGAATCCTTTGGGGTGCATCCAATGTCCTAGGAGGTGCGCAAACCCCCTAGGGGTCAAGATCTAGTGCCTCAGGGATCAGATCCAAGATCTGACAGACATCCATTTCAGTCTAGAGACTAGGGTGCTTCTATTGGAGTAGTTTCCAGTGCATTCTGACGGTCGATTCTTTCGGACGAGTTTTCCAGCTGGTAGCGGTTACCGTACTTCTTCGGAATCGCATATTTTGCTGATCTATCCGTGCATACATCAGATCTACTATCATCTTCTGATCATAAGTATTTTGATGTTATTTTTTTGTATTCCAGTGACAATCCATGAGATCTAGCTGACGATTATTTCTATATTTCCAGTATGCTATTGTATTTTCATGCTTGAGTCACATAATACATATATTGGGCAGTTGATGTTCTTTTCTTCGGCATGCATCCTTTATATATTGTTTAAACCATAAATATGCAACATGCCCATGAAATAACCAACATGCACTCACAATAACCAAAAATATCTCAAACACACAACTGAAACTCATCCAGAAACCCCCAGTGTATCAGATATGCAAGACAGAGCATTAGAACAGTAGCAAATATCTTGATCAATGGGATCAGAGATATTTGAGTGGTATCAGATCTTTATTCCTACCAGCCTGTGACTAAATTCGATGAGTTCAGCGGGTGACCTAGAAGGTAGAGAGGATGCTAGGAGACAGATATGAGTGACTAGAGGGCAGTGGTAAGGCCCCCATGGAACTAGAGGCAGCCTTCATGCAGGTTATCAGTGATATGTTAGCTATTCAGCAGACCATGTCTCAGTCCTTGTCTCAGGTGGCTGATAGATTGGCTATGGTGGGCATTCCGGGCACATAGGCCCCACATGTAGCAGAGGGGAACTTGGGGGCAGGAAGTAGACCCCATACACCTACTCACACATACACATCTTCGAGTAGGATTCCCAGACCATGGTTCCCTAGTTTTCAAAGGGCAGCACCAACAACAACACAATAGTCGTTAGCACACAGGCTTCCCACTCAGGTGGAAGACTTTGCAAAGTACAAGAGGGAGTATGCAGCGTTGGGTCCTGACTTTCATCATGACATGACATTGGTCGAGTACTATGGACTTAGGGGCATGGACCATCCCAGAGAACCTCAGAGAGGAGGACAACAATAGCAATAGGGGAATACATACATTTCATCCGGAAAGTTGGTAAACTCACCATACCTTCTTTTGACGGATCGTCCAAATGCACTGCCAGAGTTGGGGTACAAAAGTTAGACATGTGCTACAAGCTAAACTAGATGATCGAGATGGAGGTGTCTTTCACATTTGAGGGACAGTTGGATGGATATGATGATAGTGCATGTCCTTCATCATCCCCGTCAAGCAATGTTGAGGATTCAACACTTCATCATACTGGTGACACTTGTGAAGATTCATATGTGTTGGCACTTAGACATGGTGAGATTAGGAGGTTGGATGACCTACCTATGGTTGTAGACATGGCTTCCAGGAAGTCATGTATGGAGGATGATGAGATTCCTATGATGAGCAAGCCACATTTTTCATCTTCTCAGTCATATATGCT
>SNQJ01S0124567.1:31496-49480 GCA_010110895.2 Picea sitchensis | reverse complement strand
CCGAGATCAAAGTGTGGTTGGTCGGATGCGCAGATTCCACCTGGGCATGTGTCTGTAATCACTACAATCACGCCCATTGGGTTACACAAATCGCTCATTGTGCACTTTACCTTGTTTATACACGACTTGTAACTTTGTAAGCTTCTTTGACAAATACAAATATATTTAATAAATACTCTAAGAACGAGTTAAATTGTTTATACCTGATAGCAAACTCCACAGCCTTGTCCTCCATTGAACAGGCATGGACTTCCTACAGCTATTTTTGATCCATAAGCTGCATCTTTCAATACACCGCCATAGTCACAATCCCCTCCTGTTATATAATGATAGTATTTCTTCAATCAAACAGTTAAAATAAGGCAAGAAGATCCACTACACCACACAGGACATCACATATATGTTTTTCATTAACATATATAAGTTTTTCCTTTAAACTTGTATGTATTTTTTTAATTAGTTGCAGAGTGGTTGTGTTTGATTCTGGGCCTTCCTTCTCTCTGGTGTATGGCCATGTTTGAAACATGTTCTGGGCCTTCCTTCTCTCTCGTGTATGGCAGAAGCATAGCCCATCCGAAGTTATACACAGTTGGCTACTACTGCCTCTTAACAACAACATAAGCCCGGTTCTAAACGAGGCAGCTTTTCGAATTTTAGGATAAAATTAATTTTAGGGTAGTACAATTATCTATCCTTGGGAAATGACAGTATGAACGGTATGCTAATTTTCATGGGTAGTACAATTCTCTATCCCTGTGAAACGAGAGTACGAAGAGTAAGCTAATTTTCATTTACACTTAATCGAAAAAATGATAAAATTAAATTTTGCATCGGATCGAATCTTCCATTGCATTTTTATGCTTCACTGTTAATTTTATTGCAGAAACATTGTCTTGCAAATACTTTGCATCCAAGTATTGCCATGAATGTAATGACAAGCTATGAAAGCTTACAGTTTGTTGTACGAGAAAGTCCATATCGCTTCTCTGTTCCGTTGATCATCAGGTTTTTTTTTAATAAAATTTTATTTAGTTTCTTAAATCCATCAGTTTCTACTGTCTTAATATCTGTAGAACAGCTGGAGTTTGCATGTACATCAAGAGTGTTAGAGTGGGAGAGATAGAATATGAATTATTCATGGAAGCGGCTCACGAAGCGCTTAGGTTGTGTTATCCCCGATATCTAGGGATAACTAGGAGATCATGTCTCGAGGCCCACATGGTCCTAGACATGGAGTACCGAGAGCAGGAGCGACCTGAGCATGGTCCTGGAGGACCCATCTTCTTCTTTTCAGCCGTTCTATCCTGACATGATACCGGCCTCCATCATCTTTGGCTTGGTCTTGTATCGGAGAGGATCTTGCTCCATGAGGTAATTGGTCGGTGTCATGGTATGTGTCATATTTGATCATTACCAACCCTCTTATTAATGCATTAGATCTCTTTCATTTGGTCTTGCTTGGATCTTACACTAATCTGCTTGACCATGTTGGGGTAATTGATTGGGTAACCCAGCAAGTTGGTATTCATGGGTGTTGGTTAGCCGCAAAGGGGGTTTGAAGAACCATCGTCGCTCCCTGTATTATCACTTTTTCATCTTAAACCCACTCATCCTTTCCCTAGATGCGGCCATTAGGATGACCATCCGAGGGAGTACATCTTGTCTGTGGAAGAAGGGGCTAAAGGCCAAGGAGGTAAAAGTACAGTAAAAGATAAGCCATAGGAAAATAAAACCTAGAGTCTCGCCATGGGGATCCCCGAGAAGGCAATAAGGCCTCTCATAAGGCGGGGACCCTAGAAAATGATAATAAATAATTACAAGACCTAACCAAGAGGATGGGAGGTCTCATCACGAACTTGACCCATTATGTTCATAGGTATTTAGCAGGGGTATGACATTGCCACCATCGGTCACCAAACCAGGCGTTGACAACTGGTTGCATGGCCAAAGGAAGGAGGTCTCATCTGAGCCAACCCTCTCATTTCTCGCGAATACCCGGTGGAATGTATTTGTCGGCTCTGGCCACCTAAGCCAAAGCCGGTGTCCCTCTTCGTCAAGGCTTAGAAAATACAAATAAACAAATAATGTCAATAATAAGGGCTTGGAAAAATAGAAGCATCCATGGCCAGGTGACTCACCTCCTACAAAGGAAACCCCACAGACAACACCCGACCCCTTGGTCTGACTTTGACTGAACATCCCTAAAACCACATCACGTCACTACATGGTTTGAATAACCCTTTGAGAACTCTCCATTTCTTGTGGGTGTGTGGCAATAGGTTGCCTTTTGGTTGCTTTGGCTTTGTATAGTGAGCTTGTGTAAGGTTTTGAGCTCTTAGGCGATTTGTTAGGGATGTTATGCATATATTGATAAATTTAATGATGAAATCTCTTGATTTACATTTACTATGATGTCTAGAATTTGATGAGCCCACAGTGCTTTGATGTCTGGGGACCATGCCCAGTGAGACGGTGCAGAGGATCGGTGCATGGGAGATGTTAGTTCGGACCTCCATGGTGAAGAGCCCATTAGATGAATGTTGGGATGGCGAGGCCGGGACAATCTTGTGACCCATGCAGAGAAGAGGAAGGGCCTTCATCCCGGGGCGATTACAGCGGGGCCATGGCCTGGGGATCAACCCCTTCTGAATGGAGACGTTGACTTGGTTGATCGGGGCGCCACCGAGGCCGAGATGGGCCGACTTCTAGAGACGCGATGGGAAGCCATGTTAGGCTTGTTTAGCCCGTGTGGCATGTTCTTGGAACTTGAGGAAGACAGCGTTTTGCTCATTAGGTGGTTATTGTGCCCTAAAGGGCCAACGTCTCCACTTTAGGGGCTTAGCCTTGATTTTTACGCTCGTATTGGAATTTAGCGTAAGTGACAAATAATTGGACAATGAGCTGATTAGCCTTGTCGGCTATTTATTGACCTATTTTATAATTTGAAGGTCAAAGTATTGTGTATAAATAGAGGATGTTTTCCTCTTTAGATCATAACATAACTTGCTCTCGCTGGAGAAGTCATTTTAGCTCTTGTCTTGTTCTTGTCTCTTGGGAGAATTGGTAGCAACCTCTTGGAGGAGTTATTTTTGTAAGTGGTGCTATAACACTTTATTGGAAGGTTTACAACTAGGGTTGGATTGGTTTTCTTCATGATCTTGTAGTGTTCAACTGTCAAAGCTTCTTGATTGAATAGTTGTTTGTCTAACATTTGCATTCAACTGTTATCTTGTATTTACTTGATCCTTGAAACCTAAGGAGCCTACACACACAAGTAGGTTGAAGCTTCATGTCCCCATAGCATAAACATAATAAGTGGATGTTAGGGTTCGCCTAGCCATAGCTACACACTAACCTTCTACTTTATCTTGAGCTAGTTCTTAGCATAAATTGAAGAAGGCGTCCTAGGCCAAATTGATTTTACACCTAGGGTTTCCTTCTAGGGTTTTGAAAAGCCTTGCCAACACTTTTCAGCCATAGATTCATGCTTTGAAGGCTAAGTAGTTTTGCCAAGAAAGTCTTAAGGAAAGGATTGAAGCTCTAGGCCTAGCTTGCTACACCTAGGTAAGTCTTTTCTTCTTAGGGTTAGGGTTAGTGGCCTTGCTTATAACACCATTCAACCCTAGGTCTCTCTTGTCCTTAGGTTTGAACTTTTCCTCAATCATTAGTCACCTCCTTTTGACTCCATTAGCAAACAGTCTAGGGTGATTGTGAGCTTGTACGCCAGAAGCACTGCTTACCTTCGTCGCAAACTTACTAACACAGCGACTAACCTATCTGTCTAAGACTAACCTAAGATTGACAACGTTGGCCGGTGAACTTTTGCTTGGATGAAAGGTGCGGCCTTGTCTTCTCCTGCTAGTGGAGTTAAATTGTACTTTTTCTGGTTGAATTTGTCAAAGCGTCCACCATTGGCTAGCTAACTTGCAAAACAACAAAAATTATATATGATGGCGTCATACTTGTATAAAACCTCTTGCTTAGACCTCAACGTTTTGACTTTATCACTTTCTTTGATTGGTTTTGATTCATTAGTTACGTTTGTGAGGTTATTTGGTAGCGTTGCTCCTTTTCTTTCAAATTGATTTGTTGTTAAGGTTGGCGTCATAGTAGGCGCAAAAAAAGTTGTATGAATAGCGTCATATGCTTTTATCTTGTTTGCATATAGTTGTGACTTTTCATCACTTGATTTGATAGATCTGAGGCATTGATTATATCTATAAGCTAATTTGACAAACGTTGCACTCATTGTCTTTCAAAGTGTCTTATTGGTTAAAGCTGACGTCACACCTACGGCAACATTATATAGGTGTGGCGGCAATGTATGTATATGAGGCGATTTGATATATTTGTGCATTAATGACATGATACATGGTTTAATTGCACACACATTGAATGTATTGCCTTTATGCTTTGTTGAAGAAGGATACAAGTTATTTATCTTTGCATAGCAATCATTGACTTAGTCAACAATTGCATTTGATCATTAGCTCATGTATATATGTGTCTGAAAGATGGTCTTAAATGCTTATGAAGTACTATTGCTGCAAGCACACATTCTAGTTGTTCGTCTTGTCTCGCAAACAGGAGCAATCATCAGTGGAAGACTTCCTCTTGACTATCTCTTCTTAGACAATCCGTGAAAGGGATCTCCTTGACTTAGCCTTTACCCTTTAGCCTCTCTTTAAACCAGATTGCCTTAGAGACGTCTCCATTGGACTTGCCCCCCTAAATAGAAACAGCCCCCATCGAGGGCAACCCGATTAGGTGAGGGAAGCTCTGATACGCCCGGTTTACAAAGCCAACGACTCAAGCTCTTGGACCTTTCTACAAGCTGATGCGATCGCAGGTTGTAAACTGGATTGATGAAGTTTTAATTGATTAATTAATTTTTTTTTAATTTTTTGTTGTTCAAAATTCATTTTGAATGTAAGAGAAAATGGATTCAAAGCGTTGGAAACTCTTATTGTCAAATTTTATTAAATGTTCCAAAAAAATCTTTGACTGTAAAACATTTATTCTCACAATTTTTTTTATATCACCCTAAACTTAAAGATTTCAAGTTTAGGTTTATTGAAGCTTATCTTGAGTTTATTAAAATGTAAATAAATATACAAAATAGAATATAAAAACAATCTTAATAAAATAACAAGTATTAATTATGTTGATTTAAATATTAAATACAAAATAAAATATAAAAACAATTTTAATAAAATAACAAAAAATTTTTTTTTTTTTTTTTTTTTTTTTTTTTTTTTTTTTTATATTGAAAATGTTAATTTTTTTAGAAAATCGGATTAAAAATATTTTAAGTAAAAATTATTCAATTTAGTTTTAATTTTTTTAATAAAAATAAAACTTAATAATTCATACAAATTAAATAAAATTGGTAAAATAAATTTTATTTTAAATTATTCAATAATAAATAACATAACAAAATCAACTATATAAATAACATAATAATGTGGAAGAACAACGATGATAAATGACTTGACAACAATAGTCCATCACTTTGATTGAAAAAGAAGAGGTGTCGGGCAAGACTCTGATGGATTTGTGTTACTCCTACATGTTCTTGATGACACTACTTAAAAAACTGGCACACCCCCTAGGAAGGTGAATGGGAATGCCAAAGTAAATTAAGTGAAGTTTTCATATTAAAGGGTTGTTAAATGGAGTAATGAGATCTTGAAATTAAAATGATCTTATTTGAGTTGGTTGACTATTTAAGATATACATTTATTTTAAATAAGATGATAAATATATCAATGATGATGGAATTTAAAAATATGTGTTGGTTTATATCTTGTGTGGATAAATTTTTTAATAACAATACACTAATTATTTGACTAGGTTAAATAAATATAATTATTTTATAATTTTAATAGTTATATATAATAAAGATTAAGTCTATATTATTATATTAGTTAGTAATATACTAATATGATGATGATAATGATGGGTAACCTCCATTCGGACCAAATTTATTTAAATAAAAATAATTATAAGTTGTGATTAAACAATACTTGAGTAATTTAAGTTGTTTTGGGATGACAATTTTATTTTAGGATGATAAAGATGCCAATGATGATGGAATTTAAAAATATGTGTTGATTTTATATCTTGTGTGGATAAAATTTTTAATAACAATACAATAATTATTTGACTAAGTTAAATAAATATAACTATTTTTATAATTTTAATAGTTATATATAATGATTAAGTCTATATTATTATATTAGTTATTAATATATTAATATATTGATAATGATGGTTCACATGAGACCAAATTTAATTAATACAAATAATTATAAAGTTGTCAATTGAATATCACTTGAATTTAATTTAAGTTGTTTTGGGATGAAATGTATCCTTAACAATTAAATTTTATCAAATTTTCTTATAAGTGAAGCTTATATATAATAACTATTATTAATAATAATTTATTAAGAAAACAAATAAAAATAAACTTTAGAGTGGCAACATGAGGAAGGTCAAATTTCACAAAGCTAGAGGGGAAACCATTTTGACTTGAATTTTAAGAACATTATTTAAGAATAATAGTTAATAAATTATTAAGATTATTTTGTTTGTCATTATTCTTTACATTATAGTGCAAGGCCTAGATCATTGCCCACTATCTTAAGAATCTTCAATTAGAGTGTAATTCCATAGATTTTTTTAGTGAAGCTTAATTTTACCTATGGTCATGTTCAAAATAAATACTCACTTATAAAGATGTATCAAAGTTATGAAATAAGTATTTTGACTAAATATCTCTATATTCTAGGTCCTATTACTATATAAGAACATTAATCCTTCATATTACACCTATCTTTAATAATGCCCCTATGCTTGGTATGGGAATAAATGACTCATTTTGTAGGAACAAAACACATCTAAATCACCTTTTGGAAAAACATGTTAAAACTATAACACCATCTTTTATACTAAGTAATCCCCCATCCTTAGCTCCATAGGCAATAAACACTCCCACTGGGAGCCCATCTAATATAAAGATGTCATCTTGTTAAAACATTATTTGTGAATGTGCTTGAGAGCTATGAAATCCTACTATAAAAGACTTCCTTGTGATATGCTTGGAAGCTATGAAATCCTCCCCTTGGGGAGACAATCTAAAACCATGAAATTATTCATTCTTCTAAGAAACCCATCATCCTTAGCATTAAATGAATCCCTTTCACATATGTGTAATCCACAAAAACATAACATGGCACTTGAACAAATTAAACATTAATGGAAGAATAATAGCATTTAGATTATAAGCTAAGTCTAATTTAATATGTAGCAAATCAAACTATATCTTGGAATGTCTTTTATTCTATTTATTTTGTGGAAATTTTCAAATTTCAAATTTCAAATGTTGGGTGTTATTTCAATTGAAATGAGTATCAACAAATTCATTTTATTACTATAGAAAATGGTTAAGTTTCAAATTTTCACTATAAAATGTGATTTTTCAGATTTAAATTGCTTGATTATAATACTTCATTTCACAAGACAAATACATGTTCATATAAATGTTTATGAAAAAAAAAAAAAATTAATAAAATTAAAAGATTATTTTTTAAAGATAATTAAATAGATATATGTTAATCATAATAATTTTTTTAAAATCATCAAATTTCAATAATTAAAGCAAGCAAATATATGCTAATAATATTTAAAAAAACATTATAAATTTAAAATTATATAAAAAAACATTGTAATTTAAAATATTTTTAATCAAATTTGAAAATTTAATTTGAGAAAATTAAACAAATACATGTTAATCCATAATTTTTTTAAATCAATTTTCTAAAAAACTTAAATAAACAAATAAATATATATTGTGATATTTAAAATTAAGTATATATTAATATTTAAAAAAAGTGGAAATAATTTTTAAGATGGTTCGAGAATAATAACAATTTATTCTACCATGTGAGAAAATTTAAAAAAATAGAATGGGTTAGAAGAAAATTAAACAAATACATGTTAATCATAATTTTTTTTTTAAATCGTCAATTTTCAAAAAACTTAAAATAAACAAATAAAATATATAGTAATGATATTTAAAAAAATTAAGTATATATTAATAATATTTAAAAAAATTAAAATAATTTTTAAGATAGTTCGAGAATAATAATAATTTATTCTACCATGTGAGAAAGTGAAAAAAAAATAGAATGGGTATGGAATATATTTAGAAGTTGATGGTAACTGGAACCTTGTTCCACAATGTCTTGGGAGTGTTCATCTAGCTGTGTTGGTTTGCTTTGGTAGTTGGGAGTGTTCTTCGAGCTCGGTTGGTTTGCTTCGGTAGTCTTTCAGTTGTGCATGTAGATGATGCATCTGAGAGGGTAAAATCCTTCCTAGAGTTTTTGTACTGTTGATTGGAGCTGACATTTGAGTGATATAATTTGCCAAAGTACCATTTTCTTTACTTCAACTCAAGATGTGTTTCACAAAATGTAGATTAAATATGGGCAACCTGGCGATGTAGCCAAAATGGATACTCAGAGCTGGGGATTCGTAGGTTGTGTTAAGAAAGGTTCTTATCATCAAGAAACAAAATATGTATTGAGGTGAAAGAGTGCCCACAAGCACATAACATTTCAGTATTTGTGACCGGGGCATTTTGATAGATATTCATAAACTAACATAATTATATAATTTAAATTAAAGTGGTTAATATACACAATTGGATAGTATTTAATTTATTTACTTATATCCACCACCATAAACACTGAATGATTACATGTTCAATTTAAAATAGCTTCTTCCCATAAATGAATAAAATAAAATTAAAGTGGTTAATATACGAGCTTTAAATGATTCAACTATAACATGATAATAATGGCATGGATGTATATGAAAATGCATGTTGTTGAATCAATGTCTCTAGCATTTAAAGGAAGTCCAGGCACACTCCATATCCAAAGCAAATTGTGAAACAATTTATATTGGATTTAGAATAGATTAATATAAAATTGCTTGAATATTAAAAGTATTGAAGATCTTGCATGTAGATGACATATGCAATTTGTGTTCACTGCCTGGGATTTTTATGCATGTTTTGCATGAAAAATGTAAGCACTAACCCTCGAGGAGAGAGAAAGTAATGCCATCTCTATCAATTGTTTAACAATGAATATACATGGAGATGTTAAGATTTCAAACAACCCAAGTTAAGTCAAAACAATGGGATGTAAAAAGAAGACTTGTCAGTCGGACATTCATAGAATGGCAAAAAGAAGGCTTAAAAAAGTTAACACATGCTCATGTTGATCCATACTTTATTGAGGTATTACCACCTGAAATGCAAGTCCATTTTGGGTGTTCAAAAGCCTTATTTTACCAACATTGAGCAAGGAATTGTGAGCTAAAGACCCTGTCACCAAACTTTACAATCCAGCCTCTTGCAACAGATTTTAGATTATGGATTTTGGGGTATTTTTCTCAAAGTTGATTTCTTTATTACATGATGCAGGAGCATCACCAATACATCAAGAGAGCCAGCGTGGAGCGGAAGACAGCTGGATAAACCAGCACACATATTTTTGGAAATACTTTGGGAATGTTGCGTAATCTTAAATGAATCATTTAAGAGACGGCGCACTTGTATATTGTAATGGACCTTGAGCGGATAGCTCTCGTCCTTAGGTAGATGAGGCATTTAAAATAGTTAATACTGGTAGATAGAATATTTAATTCTAGATTTGATAGCTTAGAGTTCGAGAGGGAAAAACGGATATAGACACCCTCGTTGTATCATTGTAACATATGGAAACAGGAGCAAGANTGTGTCTATTCTCTGTGTTGATGTTATTATGCTCATGAATATTTGCTTCCTGTCATACATTTGATTTTATATGCTGTGTATGTGATTTCATGATTGAATTGAAGTCTAAGAGGGTGAGTGAATGAGTTTCAATTGTTTCTCTAAGTGAGCTAGAGGATTCCTGCAAGGAGTGCAGTTGAATTGTCCGCAAGGAGTGCGTTGACAGCAGGGTTCATTTAGAGATAGCTTTTGTTCTCATTTCCTCGAGAGTGCAGATAAGCATAGTGTCGTGCAAGGAGTGCGCAGGCCAAGTGAAGTCTCAGAGTTGCGATTCTAAGCAAAGTATTGAGTGATTTCTACTGTAGGAGTGCGTAGGGTCAGAAGACTTCAACACTTTAGAGAAAGTTGAAGATTTGCCACAAGGAGTGCGTGCAAGAGGTTTCCAAGAAGATTGAAGTCTTGGAAAAGTTTAGGAAGGAGTAAGCCTTCGAATTCATCGAAGGGTACGCACAGGGAAGTGGCTATTGAAAGCTTGCAGGAAGCATCACAGGTCGATGAGCAGACAATGAGTCTCATGGAGAGACATTTCTTCCTTTTCGTGGAATTTTCACAGGGAAGAACGGACAGTCAGAATTCTCCGAGGAGAGATCGTGAGAATCCGAGGGTCGTGGATCTAACAGAGTTGCGAGGAAGATATTGCAGGTATCCCAAAGGGTGGAAATCTCAGGAAGGGCAGAGAGTTGATAAAAGACGGCGAGGTCGTTGAAATATTCATGAGATCACCTATCGGGATCTCATAGGAAAAGTATCAAAGAGTTGGTAACGGGAGGTGCGAAGTCGCGAGGTGCGACATCCCGACCGTGACAAAAGTCGGGTGGGCCACAGGAATGAGTGCAAGACAGGTGGAAGATATCGGAGATCTCGCGAGCTCGGGACTCGCAAGTTTAAGATCTATAGAATTAAAGGTTCAAGTCACGAGGCGCGAGGTAGCGAAGGCGCGATGGGAGAATCTCGGAGTCTCGTCACATCGGGACTCGGAAGATGGAGAAACAAATAGTTAAGGTCGCAAGTGGTGAATTTGCGAGGGAGCAAGATCGCAAGTCTCAGCCTTTCGGTGTCTCGTGTATCGGGGTTTGGAAAATCGAGCGCTTATGTCATGATAGTGCGAGGTCGCGAAAGTGCGGAAGTCCCGAGAGAAGTGACGGTGTGGACAGTCAATTCACACATGCGCATCGGAGTTTTGGTGCCTCGGGCATCGAGGGTTGTAAAACCAAAAGTTCGGTATTACGGGTAGCGAGTTCCAATCCTCTGAGAAGTTAAAGAAGGGAGGATCACACGAAGAAGAACCTGTGGGGTGTAGATTTCCCGATAGGGAAATAGAAGAACCATCGACGTTCTTCGGGCCGAGAAGAAGAAGGTCCTGAGGGAGCGGACGTGCCAGTGAGGGTAGGTCGGTATCATTACATCATCAGTAAGATGATTTTGTTTGCACACTAAGCAATCATATAAAGAGTAGCACATTGCTAGAAACAAAATCAGTTCAAAACACGGTTCTTTTTAGAGGATGAGTTGACAATAGATTGTGTACTTCCAGAACAAAAGTATTAGGCCTATCATAGGAAATACTTTTGTCAAAGGGCCTGCAAGTATGAACAATACTTTTATAAAGGGTTCTAATTTATGGACAGTCCTCTCACAAAGGGTTTGAATTTAAAAAACATTATGTCACAGTTATAACATAATTAATAGTTTTAACAATGTATTTGTGTTATTTAAAAATATTGATGGGTAAAATGTTGTTGTTAATCTCAACAGGTAAGAAACTGAATACATCAATCCACATCTGGCATTTATGCATCTAAAACTTCAATCCAAAAATGGTGTTGGTTTCCGCATAGGCCTGGATAATGCACGTATATATGCATTTAAAACTTGAATCCACAAATGCTATTGATTTCCGCACAGTCCTGGATAATGCAGGATGAGACATGGGTTCGAATCAACCTACCAACCTAGAAATTTGTCCCCCAAAGCCTTTAAACCCGCATGTCCCATCAGAAGGAAAAGGTCAGGGAGTCCTGCACACTCCTGATTTATGCTTTTGGTGTTGTTAGCTTGTTTTTCTTCCTCGTAGGGATGGAACAAGCTGCTCACTTTTGGTGTTGTTAGTTTTTTTTTCTTCCTCGCTTTTGAAGAACTATAGCATGTGGTGAAAAACTAATGAAAAAAACAAAAACAAAAAACAATTTGGATATCTTGCCTACCAAGATGAACACAAATTTAATATGTTAGACCATATATTTTTAGGTATGCTAACTCTTGGTTTTTAACTACAAAGTGTTTTTAACTGCAAATTTTGTCCTGTCAGTAGACTTGGTGTCTTTATACTATCGCCTTTCTCTTCTAGTTACCCAGAAAGTAGGCCTAGGAAGCTTCCACATTACACTACTTCCCATGTATCTTCATGTCTTCATAGACAGTGTTCTTGTAGCAAGGAAGTGTTTCAACAGATCTATGTAGTGACACAATGGAGTGGCACATGCGAAAAGAGCCAAGTTAGTAGCCCAAAACCTTGACACTTATCATATGTGCATGTAAAATCCTATTTAGTATTTTCATTTGAAAGAAATTGTTCCGTGAGGGAAAAAAAAAGGAAAGAAGAGGCCTATTTTCATTTGAAAGAAATTGTTCTGTGAGGAAAAAAAAAGGAAAGAAAAGGAATAGAACATAGTATAAGTGCAATACGACCATGTGTTCATTCTGAACCCTCTGTTGGTAATGTTGAATTGTCTTTTGCATTGTGATTTGTTTACAAGGACTGGATGTTTTGCGTTGTGATTTGTTTACCAGGACTGGATGTTAGACTCGATCCTGGAATGTAGGAAATATGTTTTTTGTTGGAGGGAGATGTGAGTATGGTGAATATTTGAACAACAAGTCATCTACTGGTGCTAAATTTTTGAAAGGTATTACTAAAAAATTTAGTTAGGGAAGAGATGAAGTTGGGTATAAATTTGTGAAGGATAGGGAGGGATTTCCCGCTGTGATTTTTGCTAGCAGGAAGCCAAATTTGAGGGGGTTTGGGCATAGAGATGAAAGAAAATATGTGGGATTGACTAAAAAGGAAAGGGGATATAGGAACAAGAAGAATAATGTTGATTTTGAAGATTCGGTTCATGAGCATGAGGACAATGATGCAAATATAGGGAGAGTAGTGATTAGGAATCATACTATAGATGGGCACATTGTTGTTGGCATCAAAGGCTGAAACAAACAAGAGTATGTATATGATATTGGGGAGAACTCTTGGAGCACAGGAATTCATGAGTGACGCAGCCGCACTCCTCGGAGCACGTCCGCTCACATAGGATCTTCTTTCCTTTCGACCCAAAGAGCTCCAAGGCTCTTATATTTCCCTATCGGGAAATATAAACCCATAGATCTCTTTCGCGATCCCCCTTCCTTGATGTATCAGGGAATCAGAACTCGTGACTTCGCGAGTTCTTTGTTGATTGTTGGGCTCTCGGATCCCCGAGACCCAATGTTCAGTCAACTCTGACTTCCTTCCTGTCGGAACCTTCGCTCTATCACGACTTCGCTACTCGCGATACTGGACCCTTAGGTTACCGACTCCCGATATTCGATGCGTCGAAACGCCGATACGATCCTATCGCACTATCGCTACTCGCGACCTCATGTCTTCATAAATTGGAGTACCCAATGTTTGGGCTTTCACCCTGCAAACTTCCAAGTTCACGAGATCTCTCGATCTCTGCCACCTGTCTCCCACTTACTCCTGCGGTCCCACACGCTACCCTTTGGTTGTCGGGATATCGCGTCTCGCAAGATCGCAATTCTTGTTGCGAACTTTTGGAACTTCACCTTGCGAGTCCCCGATACACGATACGCGCATAGATCCGATGATCCTAGTGACTCAGGTCGACGACTCTGCCCCTCTTGAGCTTCGAACCCTCAGACGTTTGCGCCATAATCTCCTTACACCTCCGCAAGATCCAACGGCCCACGAAACTTCACGAAATATCCTCGAAGGATTTCGATCGTCCGTTCTTCCTTGTGCAATCAACAAAATTGATGAAGTGTCTCTCGATGAGACTCGTTTGCCTTCTCGCCAACCTACGACGCTTCCCTCGAAATTTCAATAGCAGTCTCCCCTACACTTATCCTTCAATGAGGTCGAAGGCCTACTCCTCCTGAGCTTCCTTGCGATCCTCAAATCCTTAAAAGGAACTTTGCACGCACTCCTTGCGGACAATCTTCAACCTTGTCTAAGTGTTGAAGTCGCTCGACTCTGCGCACTCCTGCAACAGCAGTCTTCAAAGCTATGCTCAGGTTTGCAACCCTAAGGATTTTCCTTGGCCTGCGCACTCCTTGCACGGCACTGTGCTTAACTACACCTTCGAGAAAAATGAGAACAAAATCTATCTCTAATTGAACCCTTCTGTCAATGCACTCCTTGCGGACAAATTCGACTGAACTCCTTGCAGGAATCCTTTGACTCAATTAGAGAAACAATTGAAACTCATTCACTCACCCTCTCAAACTTCAATTCAACCATGCAATCACATACACAGCATATAAAAGAAAATGTATGACAGGAAGTAAACATTCATGAGCATAACATCAGTACACAGAGAAATAACACAAACCATGAATTTGAATCAAGCTTTATTATATTAATTCAAATGCCTGTACATGGGTGTTCTTCATACACAGCTCTCTGCTTGCTCTTGCTTCTCCTGCTTCAACTATCTCTCTTTCTATGTTACAATGTTATAATGAGGGTGTCTATATCTGTTTTCCCTCTTGGACTCTAAAGCTATCAAATCTAGAATTAAAATCCTATCTACCAGCATTAACTAAATTAAATGTCGACTATCTACTAAAGGACGAGAGCTATCCGCTCAAGGTCCATTTACAATGTACAATTGCACCACCTCTTAAATGACTCATTTAAGAAATGCGCAACAGTTTCCAAGGAAATTTCAAAAATTTTGTTGGCTTGTCCAGTTGTCTTCCACTCCATGCTGGCTTGCTTGATGTGCTGGCGATGCTCCTGCATCATACTCCTCAGCTTGAAAATTTTCATGGGCTCCTGTCCATGAGCTCCTGCATGGTCTATCCATGATTTTGTATTACTGCTTCGCTCTCCCAGCTGGCATCTTCCATTGGATGATTCTTCCACTTGACCAGATACTCATAGTATTCTTTCCTCCTGGTCTTCTTACCCACTCACTTGTCCAGTATGCATTCCATCTGTGGCTTTTTTTCTATCGGCATCTGCTTCGTCCACTGGATGATTGGTTGCTCAGTTGCAGTCTCTTCTTCTCTAGCCCTGTATGGGTATAAATATACGATGTTAAATATCGAAGATATTCTGATGTCGTCAGGCAATTCAATCTCATAAGCATTCTCTCCGAATTTCTTCAGGACTCTGCATGGCCCAATTTTCTTCATTTTCAGTTTATTGTATGTTCCCCTTAGGAACCTTTCTTTCCTCAAGTGTGTCAGAACTAGATCACCAACTTCAAACTGAAGTTGTCTCTGATGCTAATCTACTCTGCGCTTATACTCCTGATTTGAATCTTGCAGTCGTTGCTTCACCTTGCTGTGAAGTTCCTTCATCGCCTCAGTAAATTTTTATGCACTAGCGTTGCTAGTAGCAATCTGTTCTGAATCCCATAATTCAAAAACTCCTCTCGGCTGCATGCCATATACAACCTGAAATGGACTTCTTCCTGTGCTCCTGTTCACTGAGTCGTTGTATGCAAACTCTGCATGTGGAAATATATTGTCCCAGCTGCTATGGTGTTCTGTCACCAAACTCCTCAGCAAGTCTCCCAGACTTTTGTTGACCACTTCCATTTTCCCATCCGTCTGAGGATGATAAGCAGAACTAAACACCAAGTTAGTCCCTAGCTTCTTCCATAGCGTCCTCCAGAAATGCCCTATGAATTTTGTGTCTCTGTCCGAAACTATGCTTTTCGGCAATCCATGAAGTCGAATGACCTCCTTGAAAAATAGATTTGCGATGTGAGTCGCATCGCTGGTCTTCTGGCATGGAATAAAATGTGTCATCTTAGAAAACCTGTTCGCTACTACAAAGATGGAATCTACACCTCTTTGTGTCCTCGGCAATCCCAATACAAAATCCATGCTGATCGCCTCCCATGGCCTCTCTGGTATGGGCAATGGTTGATAAAATCCTGCATTCTATTTTCTTCCCTTCGAATGCTGACAAATCTGACACCTGTCAACGAACCTCTTGACATATGCTCGCATGCCTGGCCAAAAATATGATTCGCTCAACTTCGCGAATGTTTTATCATGGCCAAAATGTCCTGCTAATCCACCACTGTGCTTCTCTTTCAACAAGTTCTCCCTCATGGAGCAAATTGGAATACACAGTTGATTTCCTTTGAACAGCAATCCCTCCTAGATCATATAATCTATCCAAGGGCTCCTATCCCTGAGAACTAGATTCTCAGCTGCTTCATACGCCTCTCCAAAATCTGCATCTCCTGCGTACATGTCCCTGAGATTTTCAAAACCCAATGTTTTGACTCGGAATTCCTGCAGCAACAAACACTTCCTTCTCAAAGCATCAGCCACTTTGTTAGCAGTACCCAAAATATGCTTAATCACAAATGTGAAATTTTGCATATACTCTACCCATTTGGCATGCTTCTGATTCAACTTCTCCTGTTGACTCACAAACTGCAATGCATGATTATCACTGTACGATACAAATTCTTTTGGGATCAAGTAATGTCTCCACTTCTTCAACACCTTTATGATAGCATAAAATTATTTATCATACGTGGATTATTTCAGTTTCTCCTCATCCATATTCTCGCTGAAATATGCAACTGGTCTATCTTCCTAACTCAAGACCGCTCCTATAGCAAACCCGCTTGCATCACATTTCACCTAAAATGTCTTCTGAAAATCCAGCAACACCAAAACTGGTTGTTCCGTGATCTTCCGCTTCAATAGATTGAAGCTCTTCTTAGCCTCTGTTGTCCAATGAAAATATTTTTTCCGCTTCTTCACTGTGTCCATCATTGCTGCACTAATTCCACTGAAATTCCTGATGAATTTCTGGTAGAAACTAGCCAAACCATGAAAACTTCTCACCTCGAAAATATTTCTCGGTGATGGCCAATTCTTGATCACTTCTACCTTATCTGGATCCATCCTCAACTCATTTGCTGATATAACAAATCCTAGATAATGAGTTATGTCTTCATGAATGAGGAATTCTTCATATTAATCAACAGTTTCTCCTGCTGTAACTTCCTCATCACAATGGCCAAATGCTTCAAATGTTCAGCCTCTGATTTACTGTAAATCAGTATATCGTCCAAATACACGACGACAAATTTTCCTATGAACTCCCTTAGGACTTCATTCATCAACCTCATAAAAGTACTCGACGCATTCATCAAGCCAAACGACATGACTAGCCATTCGTACAGCCCTTCGTTAGTCTTGAAGGTTGTCTTCCACTCATCGCCTTCTCTCATGCGAATATGGTGATATCCTCTTTTCAAATCTATCTTTGAAAAATACTTTGCCCCACTTAGGCAATCCATCGGATCATCCATTCTCGGCAGTGGAAACCTGTACCTGATGGTTATCTTGTTGGTCGCTCTTGAATCGGTACACATTCTCCAGCCTCCATCCTTCTTTGGAATGAGCACTATTGGAATAACACACGGGCTCAAGCTCTCCCTGACTAACCCTTTATCCAACAAATCCTGGACCTGCCTCTTAACCTCTTCATTTTCTTGCGGCATCAACCTGTACGCAGCTTTGTTTGGCAAACTAGCTCTTGGTATGAGATCTATGTGGTGACTCACACTTCTCATTGGTGGCAACGAACGAGGTAATTCGTCCACCACGATGTCAGTGAACTCTTCTAGCAGTTCCTAAATCTCATCTGGTAGATCATCCACTCTTGTTCTAGTCAGAACAATCCTCAGCTTTCTGACCACGAAGAATTGTGGATCTTCTTTCTTCTCCATCTCCGTAAGAAACTCCTTCCCACTCATGATAAGTATTGTATTTCTTACTTCCGAATTCACCTCCTTATATTTTATCGGAAGCAACCTGTGTGTCCTCCCATCTTTCTCTAAAGTATATGTGTTCATTCTCCCATCATGAACCACATTTCTGTCAT